>JAPMOQ010056242.1:2466511-2562114 GCA_026543055.1 Argiope trifasciata
ATAAGAACGAATGCCTAAAAATGAAGTGATGAGTTCGTGTTCATGATTAATTAGGTTTTTTTAATAAAATGCAATGGTTTTTTTAATCATAAATATGCATTAAAAAATAAACACATGGGGGATATAACGTTTAAGCAGTCTATTTTTCATACCTTACATAAAACATTAATTCTGTACATATATTTGCAAAATATTTTCTCCAGACTTCTTAAGAAACAACAATATTGAATATTTTCCGCATTCTATATTGTTCTTGTCCGAACTATTGCAAATTTCTTTCTTACACTCCTCGGTATCGAAGCATATCTTAACAATCTTTACTTAATAGATATTTTAGGTGAGGGATTAAGCAAAAAAATCGGTTTTTCACGAAAAGTTAGAATATATATTTTTATTATGGAATCTAAGAAAGTTTCTTTCATAAAACTTTTTGTTCCAACATTCATTTTATTTAACTTTTAATATAAAATAGAAAGAGTATAGTTTTGTTCATTTAGCATGACTAGCCATTCTGGTATAGTCTGTGTTTCTACCTATATACTACAATCTAGAATGAAATATAACTGTGTTTTTTTTCTAAAATTAGATCTCAGAGGAATTAAATATCAAAAATCTTTTAAAGAAGTAGACTCAAATACTAATTGAATTTCCACACCATACCAATGACATTGTAATGTCTTGATCTCGATAGATCAAAGAATACTCAGAATTTTTAGACACTTTATTTTAGAGCCATATTTATATATATATATACAGAAAACAACCCGTTCTTATCTTGATTAAATAGTTGTTATTTACACCACAGGCCTCGAAGTTGAAGGGTTTTATTTGAAGATCAGCACTCCATTAAATCGCAAACACAACACCACTGGGAATCCACGGGTTGGTCAATCAGTGATCATTCCAAATCTCCCGGACTTGTGGGCATACTCCAGCAGTCTCCCAGAAACTCTTTCTTTTTTTTCCAAAACACTCTGCGTATTTTACATCAGCGACAGTCTCCGCCTCCTCTTTCTCAGGGGCTACTGGTCTTCTCTTCCGACCAATTTCCAGCAAAAAGGCCATTTCAATAGCGCTAGCCCGCCGTCGGAAGGTAATTAAAGGCACGCCGAAAAATCTTCAACATGGGGTCCGCTCACAATAGGGAAATTTGGCATCCAGATGTTTGGATGCTCGATTGTCTGTGAAAGCGCTTTCTCCTGGACGAAGAATTTCCCCGTGTGTTCTTTCAGCTATTGATGCCTCAGGTCCCAAAAGGAGACCATCTGCAACATCTGGTTATCTAAAGGTGTCTAGTAAACACAAAGGCAACACAGCTGGCGGAAATATTTTATCACTAAAGGAGGACGGGGAATGTTACAGCATTGAGTTTGGCAAACGTTGTCATGGCATTGATTTAAATTAAATTAGGCAAGCACACGAGATAGATCTAAGCTATTTTTTCTTATGTCCTGCCGACCATCCCTCCCCCACTGAACGAAGATCTTAACTATTGTCAGGTTTCGTACTTGGAATTTTTCAGAAGAGAAGCTGAATTCTCAACATTAAGGAGAGTTTACAAAAAGCCAGCTACTGAGAGCAATAAAAGTAGATTGTATGACTTCAAGAAGATCATATGACTACAATGGAACAATAACAATAATTGTCCGATGATACAACCCTTTGCCACCATTGAAGTCGCATGATGTTCTTGAGGTAGGCGTGACCTTCTAGTGAGTGTAATGTTCACACGAATTGATCTCATGTGAATATTACTCTCGGTAACCGCACCGTGGCCTTAAAGGGTAGAAAAAAGCAACTTATTGTTGATTGTTATAACTTTTCTAAAAAATAAAACAAAAATTGCTGGTTCACATATTGTACCATTAGTAAGAAAAACCGCAAGTTAAACATTTTCGTAGAGCCTGAGAGTAATTTTCTTTATTTTAAATTCTCAAACGTTAAAAAAGATCAGAAACATCCCATCAGATAATATGTAATTTAAATAGCAATAAATTCTTTTTTTTATTTGGATATCGTGGCATCAATATTTTTCAAATTATTAAATACTCTATGAATTTGAAATTTCAATTTTTTTAAAGATTCTAAATTGTATAATGCATTAAAATAAAATAAAATTATATCTTTCGTTTCCTTAGTTATTGAAACAAATTTGTAAGATCTCACAACTTTAATTTCTGGCAGCTCCAATGAATAATGATGGCATATCAAATCCTTTCAAATTTTGTTACAAATTTTATGATTTAAATATCCATTATATTATTTAAAGTAAGTAGCGGCAAATATAATGCAAGTCAGGTTTGTATAGGGATGAAATATTTATATCGCTTTGAAAGCAAAATAAACTTTATTAATGTAAACTTTTCAAAATGCATGAATTCAACATTCAATTCCAAGAAGCTTAGAGCAACAGCTTTTAATACATACACTTAATTAGGAATTTACTGCTGGATAATCAATTTTTCAATAATCAATTTATGCAAAGTTGACGCAAGCATTCACAAGTTTGACTAATTGAAATTTTATGCAAGGTTGCATTCGTTTTAATACAGCAAGGAAAAGGATCAATTTTTACACGCGCCAAGTGCGTTACAAAATTCGGAGAATCAGTTATCTTTGGCGTCGTTTTACCGTCTGACGTAAGTGAAAAGTTAATTGTGGCTAATTAAGGGGGTAAAAATAAGTAAAGACTGTGGTAGAAATTTTTTGAAGGATAGTTTAGTGACAAAAGAATAGCTTTTCTGATAAAAGAAGAGTATTCTTCCAGCTACTCAGATTCTTATTAAAAAGCAGATTTGGAAGTAATTAGCTTGAGTATGAAGTGCTCACTCAATATCAAATTTCAAAGAAGCTAAAAAAAAGCTCAGTGCATTTCTTTCAAGCGAGAGCTATCCTGCTATCCTGCCTCTAAATAAATAGTAATAACTGTTAACGGCAAAGGAATTTTTACAACTTTTAAATTGTTGAATGAGTTTGTAAAGTACATATTTAAAAAAGGATGCTCTGATTATTATAAGTGCCTACAATTGTCCTATTTGAAATTTTGTTAATTAATAGATTCTCAGAAATTCAAGGAGCAGGAAAAGAAATCGCACTGCATTTTAAAAGTAGTTATTTTTCAAGGAGTAACATGGATAGAAAAGAAAGATAAAGTGAGGCGATCTCTGAAAAATAACGGTTTGGTAGTTAAAATTTGTGTTTGAATGGTTATGCATATTTATTCTTTTAAATGTGATTCTTTCCAAAATTAAGTCATTGAAATAAGAACAACTTTTGAAAAATGTTTTTGGAATTATTTCAATTATCCAAAAGCATTAAATTAATTCTTCTTTTCCATAAAATCATTATGTTAACTGCTCTTCCAAATATCTTTTGAACATGGCAAGAGAGCTATTGATTAAAAATTCAACAACTGAATATCAAACTTAATACCTTAAACTTTTAGATATTTTGATATGAAACTGTGAAATAAAATTTTATATTCTTTATTTAACTTACATAAAATAATATTTTACTAAAAATATTAGCAAACATTTTGCCTTATTTTGTGAGATACAAATGGAAAAGGATTATTTATTTTGAATTAAAAGGATTGAGATATATTTTAAGCTTGGAAATGTTTTGTTTCCAAAAGATGTTTTTCTTCGATGTGCGATGCATCATGTTATGATGGTTCATAGAAGGAAGGGGATATATTTCTTGCAATGAGTAATCAATAACAAAATTTAACCCAAATCGATATCTTTTATAATATTCTATTCTATCAGATTCTTATTAAAATCTTAGTTGTCAAATCAAAGTCAATAGTCGTCCGTCAAAATCTTTGTTGTCAATGTCTTAGTTTAGTTGTCAAGTTAAAACTTCCTGCATAAGTACTTCTGTAATCTTGCATGATTTTTCATTTTGAAAATAGATAATTATTCAAATATTAGTTTGTTTACATAGGAAAAATGCGAGTAAAAATATTTTTTTATGTAGATTTGAAATTTAATCATTTAATAGATTCTTAGAAACTCAAGGAGCAGGAAAAGAAATTGCACTCCATTTTATAAGCCTTTATTTGTTAAGGAGTGACATGAATGAAAAAAAAAATAACTAAGACACTGACTGAAAAAGAACTGTTTGGTAGTAAAGAATTTGCGTTTGAAGGATTATGTATATTTATTATGTACATTTATTTTTTCAACTATGTTTCTTTCGGGAATTAAGTTAGCACAGTAATTGCTTTCCGTTTTTTTTCCCACCAAATGCTCTAAATTAATTTAAATGGTTTCTGAAAAATTCTTGCATTGATTTTTCTTCAAAATAAATTCGGAAAGAAGAAACATAATTAAAATTAAAAGTTCAATAAATCCACCGATCTTTTAAATTGAATATCTTAAGTTTTTAGATATCAATAATTTTGGCATTAAACTGAGAAATAAAATTTTATATTGTTTGTTTAACATGCATGAAATAACATTATATGAAAAAATAATGGCAAAAAATCTACTTTATTTTCTTAAAAAAAGGATGGGAAATATTCATCATTTGATTATAAAGTTTGATACAAATTTTGAGCTTAGAAATTTTCACTATTTTACAACACTTTATTAAAACTAATAACAAAAATTATGTCTTATTTTATAAGAAAAGACCAAAAAGTATCGATTATCAAATCATAAGGATTGATGCATCTTTTTTCAGAAATTTTAAATTTTAAAATATCTACGGTGATGTAACTTTTTTTATGTATAATGCACCAGGTTCTGATATTCTCACAAAATAAGGAAGAGAATTTTTAGAGAAGACTGTTTATCACAAATCAATAACTAATCGATATCTTTGTATATTATATCCTGTATATACAATTTGATCAAAATCAAAACCATCCTCAGTTGAGCTCTCTGTACAGCGAATTATTCAGTGTAAAGGCTTCGAAACTATTGAACTTGGTTTTCAAGACGCTAAAAATAAATAGTTCCATAAACACTGATAGATGATGCCATGCAAAAGGTTTGCTGAGAAAACTTGAAATGCGCATTTATAAAAGATTTTATTCGAACGCATCAAACATTCAATCTCAAGGAACTTATCGATGCTATGAAAGTTTGTATTAAAAAATATCAACTTCTTTTCAAAATTTTAAGATTTTGTCAAATCAAAATTTCGTAGATAAATACTTGTGTGTTATAGCAATATTTTTCATTTTGATAAATAAACAAACATGAACTACATATTAATATGTTTACATAAAAAAATACAAAGTAAATATATTCCATATAGGCTATTAGAGGAATTATCAGTAGTGGATTATTTAGCACATTAGTAGACTTAGCGGTTATAGCAATAAATAATTACTAGAGTAGTAATTTTAAATTTGTTACTATATATCAGTTCTTTTACTTCTGATAATTCATATAAAATATAAATTTAATTGATGTAATTTCAAAGTAGGTCATGAGTGTAATAAATCAAATTAATGTAAGAAGTTTTATCGCATCACTGCACAATGTCATTTTTTAAACATCAGAGATTCTCCCAATTTAGCACTTATATTCAATTTAATAACAGTATTTTCATCAGAAGATTATGAATGATATTTCAGACATAATAATATCTTTTTCAAATCTAAAATTATTTTTATTGAAATATTTATTATACGTCAGGCGATTTCGAAATATTAAATAAATATTACAGTAAATATTGCATTGGTAATGCACAGACAATAGTTCACCACTAATTTAAATTGCAATGATATGAATGATTAAAAATCCATTTCAAATCAATCTCAAGTGAAATGCATAGAGTGAATAAATGGTCTTAATATGAAATGCGTTTACAATACAATAAATGTCAATTGATTAATTTTATCTAAAATACTTGATGTGTATCCTATAATCGGTTGAGAAGTGCCAAAAATTCCTGTGATGATTATTCCAGGACGGCAAATTGTCTGAATCATTATTTATCGTCAGGTAAGCTATTAACTCATGTCAGGAATTGATCAATTTTAAAACCTGAATGTTTGTCGTTTTAATCAACTCGCGAATTTTGGAGATATTTAACTGATTTCCGTCAATTAAAGAGAAGGGAATTCACTGGAATATCAGCGAATGTATGTGAATTATTCATTGAAATTCCTGAGCTTGTATTTTACTAAGCGATTAATATAAATAATATAAAACGTTTGTGTTATTTATAGAAAATCTTAAAGTTAATATTAAATTTAAAATATGCTTTATTTTCAACTCTTTTTTTAACTTTATGTATAAATTATTTGCTACTAGCCGCCTTTGGCGACCAGCTGGCTCGCCATGAGTAAAGCGTTCTAAAATTTACAATTAAATTATATATTCAATAGCCTTGAAGTAATTACGGGCATTGATTGGCCGGAAATTAATATTTTCTTTAAGGTGATGGACGGAAAGCTCTATAAGAACGCGTTTTCCTAATAATATTCTTCAGTTTTATAAATCAGTCAATTTTAACTACCAGTTATGCTTCCAAAATATTAAAACTGTTTTTTTCGCTGATGTTGCCAAAATATTAAATATGTTTTTTTAAAGAAAGCGAAAAAGGGGAAAAAATTATTGAATTAATGATACAGATATTGCAAACGATTACATAAATATGCTATGAAGTCTGGATTTCAATGCATATCCTGTCTAAATTCAATCAGGTTTGCCATAAATAAAGATGATTTATTGTGTTAATGATATAGATATTGCAAACGATTATAGAAACCTTGGCTTTGCATTTATTTATTTTTTAAAATATCACATTTTATATTTATTTTATTTTATCAAGTCACGTGCTGTAAGTTGCATTTCTTTAGATTTATTTGCGATGATAGGTTTTTTTATTTGAACTTCCGGCATTGCTTTCTTTTATTTTATCCAGTCACGTGATAAAAAAACATGGTCAAAATTTTTCTTTAAAAATAGATGCTTGAGTTCTATATTAAAACAGTGATACCATTAGAAAGTTAATTTTTTAATCTTTAAATTGATGTAAAAATCATGTTTGTGCGATCATATTTACGGAAGTTATAGTGGAAAAGTGTCGAAATTTCGTTTAAATTTTAATTAATTCTAATTCTAATTAAAAATTCGAAAAAAGGGCTCCGAGTTGCATATTCCGGACCTTCAAGGTATACATGTACCAAATTTGGTAGCTGTAGGTCCAACGGTCTGGCCTGTAGAGCGCCAACACACACACACGCACACGCACATTGAGCTTTATTATAAGTATAGATAAAAACTAATTATTTTTATCTTAGCGCTTCTTATTTGGTAATAACAAAAAAATAAATTTTAGTTTTAATAAAAATAATTTAATAATTAATTAAAAATTAAATTTAAGCATCCGGAAATATTCTTATATTAGGGCTTTCTAAGTTATCATATACATATCTTTAAGATGAATGGTGGTAGTGTCAGGAAATGTTAAATTAATGCTGGAAAATATAGGTCACAAGTGATTAAAAAAAAAGTTGAAAATCACGTTCTCCCAATTTTGAGTGAAAAATGACTAAAAAAGACTGAAAGCATATTTAGTAATAATGCTAAAAATTATTAGAGTATGATATTAAAGAATAAAAATACTCAAAATTTTTTTATAATAACTTTTTTTAAATATTCTCTTATTATATGAATTAATTATAAATAATAGGTTCAGAAGATTTTTAAATAGCAGACAGAGCAATTAATTTAAGTAATTCTAGACCTAAAAATAAATTTAATGTTTCTTATAATTAAT
Organism: Argiope trifasciata; assembly: GCA_026543055.1. Lineage (NCBI taxonomy): Eukaryota > Metazoa > Arthropoda > Arachnida > Araneae > Araneidae > Argiope > Argiope trifasciata. Next base: position 2,474,252 of record JAPMOQ010056242.1, read on the forward strand.
TTCATTTATTAAATTAGAATTATTAAAAAGCTGCATAGAAATGCATTAAGATTGTCTCACATTTGAATAAATAATCATGGGGATGAATAAATGTTATATTTAAACATAATTTAAAATTTATTAAACAAGCTCAAAAACAGCATTGAAATTGCCTTGAATTCGAATTAAAAAATCATGAGGATGAATAACAATTATCTTTCATCATAAGTTAAATGGAATTATTCTTATATTGCTTTTAGTTGTTAAGATAACCAATATCCTTATACAAAATGGAGTAAAAAGTATAAACAATAGCTACTGCATGGTTATTAATTCGAGTATTTAACTGAAATTTTAATTTCATTTATAAAAACATTTTTGCTTAGAGGGTTGTTATGAGGTAGAGTTTATAACAATAAGGGATACTGAAAAAAGACTAGTCGAGAAGTGTGAAAAGAAGTAATGTTTTTAGAAACCGATTCTTGCTGCATGAATATAATTAAGCATATGAATACTACTGAATTATCATGGAACGTAAAGGGAACATGCCATTACCTATATCATACAAAATTATTAAAATAATTTATGAAAGTAGAACATTCAAACCAATGATTTCCCTTTCCCATTATTGACGATTTTTTACAAAAATCAAAAGAGGGAATCAATAATTTTGATTTAAGTATTCCAAGTTTGAATGCATTAAAGGCTCTCATCATTTTATTTCGATTGCAATATTCGGAACCGTCACCTGAGAAACTTGATAATCATGTCTGATGGCTCTAGACTATGAAGAAAGCAGACACTGTTCAGAAATGCAGCTGGAAGCGGAGCATATTTTTAGTTGCCGTTCTTTTATTTCAGCCCTTTTCAAAATGGACGTTGACTGCAACAGGGATATTCTTCATTCCTGTAAAGCTAAAAACCCTAATTTACGGTGAAATATCGTCTGCACATTCAGTCAGCTATTTTTCATTTCTATCCTCAGAACCGGTCAAGCAAAGTTTTCACAATCGACAACTTTTTCCAACTAGTTAGAAAATGCCGACGATAATGATGAGCGAAATTCAACCAATCATGTGAAACTTAGATGTGACTTCACGATGACGTCATTTTCTGCTGACGGAAAGTGCCGACGATATTTTGTTGTGTGATAAGGCTTTAAGATGTATCCAAGGTTGTTCAGCAAGCTTTCTGTCCATTCTAAATACCCCCTCTCCTTTTTCTTTTTTGTGTTACACAAAAACAACAACACTATTTTAATAAATATAGGCAATTAATAGTTTTTCGCGTAAAATGTATATATATATAGCCCAAATTTATTATTGTAGGTCGAACGGTACTGGATCACTAAAATACACGCACAAACATTCATCTTTATTAGCCGTAGACATAGAATTGTTTAAATTGTCTTTAAGTTATTACACATAATTTTCAATTCTATATAAAATTTAAGGAAAACTCAATGCATTTGCTACATATTTTCTTTTCCTTTTACCATATTCCTCATTTTTTGTTTTTCGCATTGTTATTAAAAACGAATATATGTGTTTGAATGTAAAACTGTGCATGTTTTAGCACTCAGCAATGCACAGCTTTCATATAGAGCTATCAAATTTCACTCACATGTACTTTGGAAAGCAAGAAGAGTTTTTTAAAAAAATAATTTAACTACAAATTATTCTAGATTTTAGAGTTTATACATAATAATTTTAATGTACAGTAATAGTTTTAACAAAATATTTCAATTTTTTTTTACCTCGTCGCCTTAAATGTCACCTCGTTGTTATCTTCTTCGTCATATAATATTTCTGTAAGTTGACGCGATATTTTCGAATATTTATTAATAACATATTTCATGTTTGTAATAAAAATAGAGCAATTCTCAGTGTTTCAACAAATATAAAACTCATATTCATCTTTCATTGTTCTCAGTGAAGGAAGAAAAGGTCTACTTATATGTATGTGCACAGATTACATGTGAAATCAGAATGCAAAATACCATTACCGGAAAATAAGCGATGTAGTTTCTAATAGATAATAATCCCTTTTAATAGCACTATGATATCATGAATTTCGACTCTATTAAAAAGGTTAATGTATGCCATAACTAAAAAAGAGTAAGACTGTTAAAATATCTTTCAATTCGATGTATAAAAAATAGTTGCAGGAATTTGAACATCAAGATCTACATAAGAAATTTCGTTGAAATTAGAAACAATCCATTTTCCCAGTGAGCTAGCAAATATATCAATTCAGATAATAGTTTTTAAATTATGAATGAATTCCATCAAACACTTGTAAATGTTTGAACTATTTATATTCCCTTGACTTTTTAAATAATTGCCTCTAAAACACTCAAGTATTCATAGTATATATAAATATAAATAAAAAAGATATGTTACATTGAGGAAAAATTGAAAAACTACGTGAATTTCCTTCGAAAGGTAATTTAATCCATTGCTATAAATCTGTGCCTGGAAACAGGCATAAGAAAACCAATGCATATATTTTTAATGTAATGGCTTCTGTAATAATACGAAAGTAAGCCTATAAGAGTAATCTATAACAACTGTTCTAAAATTACTTAATTCTATTTATCGAAAAATCAGAATGACAAAACGTATATGCGTGACGTATCCCGTTTATGAATGACAAAACGCAATGCAAACCCTCAATGCAAAACCTCAAATGTTTACCCGCAATGCAAACTCCTCTGCGGAGACTACAGTCATACTTTAATGGCTCTCCACTTAATTCATTGCAGTTCCAAAAATTATTTTAGACAATCCATAAAGAACGAAAACAAAGATTTTAGTAAAACACCTATTTCAAATATAATAGTCCGATAATTAAAAAGTTCTATTATGAAAATTTCCAAAAGTTATACATTAGAAGTTTCATCAAAATTAGATACAACCAAATTTCCTAGCCAACTAGCTGGTTGCTCAAGGCGGATAATAGTTTTTAAATAAATAACGAAGTGAATTTGACACTTGTAACTGCTTCATCAATTTCTATTTTTATGACTTTTGCAAATAATTGCCTTTAAAACGCATAAATATCAACATCATATACTTATTCCAGCCACGTACTACAATTAATGCTTGTATAAATAAAAAAGATATACTGCATTGAAGAAAAATTGAAAATTTACGTGAATTTCCAACGAACGCTTGGTCTTTAATTTCGAAGTTAATCCATTACTATAAATCTATGTCTGGAACGAGGGCATAAGAAAGCAGATGCACATATCTTCTATGAAATGGCCTCTCTAATAAATTGGGAGTAAGCCTAGAAGAGTAATCGATAAGACCTGTTCTAAAATTACTTAATTCTATGCGTCGAGAAATCAGAATGGCAAAATGTAATCTCGCAATGCAAACTCCACTGCGGAGACTTAACAGTCGCACTTTAATGGCTCTCCTCAATCTTCCACTTAATCCTTTGCCATTACGAAACGTCTTTTAGACAATCCATCAAGAACGAACACAAAGCTTTTAGTAAAACACACATCTCAAGTATAATAGTCCGATAAAAACCAGCTAAAAAGTTCCCTGCATTAAGTTGCTAATTATCCAGTGCGAGGGTCTGCTTCATGCATTAGTCAATATTGACATCGCGATTTAGTCCTTTCCTTTATGGGTGTAGTCATTTAATATGCTTAAAAGATTAAGTCATCCAAGGTAGTAGTTTTAATCCTTTTTACATAATATGGCCAGCTCCTTGAGTGAAATATTTGCAATGTTATCAGAAATAGCTAGAATTATTTGATGCAATTAACATTAAAATTCAGATGAGTTGAAGAAATAGTTGATTCCATTTGAATTAAAGGAGATCAATAATTATTGAAATAAGAAGCTCATTTGCAGAATATTTTAAGCTTGTCTTTTATTTTAGTTTACTTAAGTGTCTAAATGGTGATTAAATACAATGATCCTCTTAAAAGCCTAACCCATAAGAAATATTTTCATTATTTTGGAACACTTTGCTTTTTTTTTAAAGCTTTTTGATAAAACAGAAAAAAAGGAGTGGAAATGAATTTTGAAATATTTCCTTGAAAGTTAGGTTATTGATTCAATAACATTAATTAAATTATTAACACGCTGTAGTTTTATTAAAACAGGTCTGTTTTGGTATCAGCACAATCTTGTTTTTATCAAAGCAGGTCTGTTTGGGTGCCAGCACAATGTTGTTTTGCTAAAAAGTACTGTTTGGGAATCAGCACAATGTTGTTTCGTCAAAACATTCTGTTTGGGTACCAGAGTGACAAAATGCAATCTTGCATTTCAAACTATTGTATTATTGAGGTCCAGAGCTTAGAATAGGGGTAAATTTTGTATTTCAATCCAAATTATTATATTATTAAACCACATTATTATATTAAAGCATACTGCCTGGAAATTGCGTTGTTTAAAACCATCTTTCGCAATCATTTCTAAACATAAAACTACAATTTCGGTACATACTCATTTCTTAGGTAATAGCTTTCTTTTTCAACTAAGAAAAGAAATTTCAATATTTTTATTGGAGTTTCTAATTAATCAAAATTTATGGAAAGTTACTTTTATGTAAATAAAAATACTGTGTATTTTTTATTATATTATTGCAAAAAAAGATAATTTGTATACCACTTCTAAATTGAAATTTATCTTTTTCAAATATTGGTTTTTATTTTCTAAGTACTATTTTTATTTAATTTCAGTAATTTTTAATTCAATATATAGCAAAGATTTTTGCCCTTGTAAAGAAATTCAATGCGAAATTTTAATTTATTCTTTCATTCGTATGTTTTAGGAATGTTTAAATTTAGACAAATTAATTGGCGCTACTCTTAGATGTTAATTCTAAAACAGGATTTTTTTTCATCATTAAGACTATGCTGTCTTTATGCTGACATTTTGTTACAAATTCCATGATGTTTATGTCTTTCTGCGAACGGTATATAGTAGATGAAGCAGTGTTCACAAGAAGTAAACTAATGCGAGCAACAGAAAATTACGCCTCCTTCAAGAATATCACGTGAACCCAATAGTTGGTCATATCGAGACAGCTACTTGCCATTGTCCCACTGCTGTCATGTGATATTCCGGGTGTAAGCGTGAATTTCTCTTGCTCGCAATACTTGATCTCTTATAAACACAGTTTGTAACAATTTATTGAGAGAATAAGCAAAACAAAGCAAGCCCAGAATATTGTCATGTAACCATATTTTGGATTAAAGATAACTATTTAAGGAATTTCTTATATTTATTTACTTCAGTTCCTTACCTATAAGTAAATGTTGTGATGTGTATGAAATAAAAAAATTATAAAAAAAAATCATGTACATGGAATATTTTGTTCTAAAGCTAGGTTTAATTTTTAACAAAACAGAAAATGTATTAGATTTTATATGAATGCTGAAAATATTTTCTTGAAAGATAGGATATAGTTTTTATGTTTGCTTTGGTTCATATTGGAATTTATTAGCGGGAAAAAAAAACGATATAGATGTTATCCTTCGCTGAACACGCATTTGTTTTACAATTTGGTTAATTCAATAAAAAATATCAAACATTCTCTCCGCACTTTAAGGAATATAATTTGAAAATGATTAAAATTGCGAGTTTAATTTGCAATTGTAAAGCTGAAGATAAAATCTGGAAAATAAGTTTAAGTAAGATATTTATTTTGATTGTATTTATTCCATCACAAGTGGGAAGAAAATTTGAAATAATTAAAAGTCTGAAAATTTTATCTTGGTTTACATCGCTGGTGTATTTGTTGTTGCTCCTCCAAATATTTAGGAAATTGGATGGCAATGTAATTAATATGTTATTTTCGAATTCCAAAGGGATAAGAATAATTAATTCTTGTTTGATTCCAGGAATGTTGTGCCTCTTAATCCTAATTAAATGGAATTTTGATTTAAATTCCCATCGTTACATACTTAACATTAGAGCTAGAATTTATTTAAAAGTATTATGGATATTTTCGCATTTCTTAGATATTTTGAGAAATTTTATTGTCTCTGGAAATTTAAGGAAAAATTGGGAAACCAGCAACTTTGAATGTGTTGAATACGAAATCTTGATTTTTGGTATTGCTTAAAATCAAAGATCTTGATGTGATAAGATTTGCACGGAAGAAAACAGACAGTTTATAATGCTAAAATACGTGTTGAGATGCAATGTAAATTCGATTTTAAAAAATATTAGTTACAATTGTAAGCTATCAAAAGAGATTTCTAGTTTTGTGATATGATGACTTATTCATTAAAAATGTATAAAGTTAAACTCTGGTGTTGAATTTTTTTTAGAATTCGGAAGAAGATATAAGAAATCTTTCGAGTTTCCCTTTTTGTAAATTTTAATTCAATTAACTAAATTTGAATACATTGTATGTATTTAAATTTCATCACATGGAGTTTAATACTAAAAAAAATCTATGTTTTGAAAGATGTGTATGTTAAGGTGTGTTTTTTTCCCCTAATCAAGAAAATTTTTGTTGTAAATTAGCTTTTATTTTGTTGGTTTTTTCATTATTATTTAGTAACTGAATTTAGAAAAATAGTCCTATTTGTGTGTATTACACAATTATTTTTGACTATCTTCTCTCATGTATAATTCAAAAAGTTTATAGAAAACGCATTTTCATAACGCAATATCATGTTTCATAACATTTTCTATATATAGTGTCAGCAGTTTCAAAAGCATGTATTTGAAAAAATAATCTTAATTCCTGTCTATACGAGAGTCACTGCACTGGGTATTTCTCGAATCGATATTTTCAACCTATTTTAAACTTTCTAAATCCAATTCAACATTATTTTTCTCATATTGCGATGTAGAAAACTGACTGCAGCTCAAATGTAAAAGGATGTTTTCGTTAGATTTCCTTAATTCGTTTTCTTAGAAAGTCTCTGGCTGGGAGGAAAATTGTGTCTTATATTCCTGTTAAAAGATATTTTTAGATATAAGTGAAAGTATTTATGGAAATCATTCATGGAAAAGAAACAGCGATGGAAACCATTGAAATGGAAAACAAATAAGAACGGCATTTCCCAATTATTACGATAATGTTTTCAAGTGTGATTTATTTTAAACTAATTACCTCAGATGATAATCTGGTTTGTAGGCAATTTTGGTCATATTTAATTCCAGATACTATTTTTAATAATTTCATGTTTATGATTTCTCCCAATTCTTTGTCATTTACCTGGTACTTTATTTGTCTTTGTTTTCTATCTAAATTGTAAATGAAATTTTCGAGGAGAGACAGTCTGAAAACATGGCAATAATAAAAACGCAAAAACGCGGTTTATCTGAATTTCGCAATATAACGCAAAATCATTCGTCCTTAGCTTTTATCATTGGGAGAAAAACACTTGATTAAATATTTTACGAAACAATTTAATGTTGATGCCAAAAAGTTAGACTTTCAGTGCAACATAATCTATTTTGGAAATCAATAAAAAAATTACAGATTTAAAAAAATCTCATTTTTATTAAATTGGTATCATTATCAAAAGATTTTTTAGACTTTGTAATGGTGTAAAATTTATTTTCGTTAAACTCAATACTTGGAAATTATCACGGATTCTAATTAAAATTTCAAAAAAAAAAATATCCCCTAAAAGAATATTATTACTCTCCAAATTTGATTACTCTTATGTCAAATGGTATTATCTGTAGCGAGCTAACATGTACGCATACATATTCGTCTTTATTGTTAGCATAAGTAACATTATTGAAACACCTAAGATAAGAATTGCAACAAAATCATAAGAATACTTCAAAAATGCGCTAATTGAGATAAGAAATATCAATTACAGCAATTACCCTGCTCAACTTTTATATAAAGCGTGGACATATCCTTAATATATGTGTTTTTTGATATTCTTCGACAAAAACGAAAAGAAAAAAAATATATTTTTTAACCTTCCAGCGGGCGCGCGTATGTCAGAGATACACTAGAGATGAATTTCATTTTTTACTTTTAGATCTGGTGGCGATGGGAACGCCAGTCCTTGGCTATTTGTCCCCCTCCCTTTGATTTACTTTCAGTAGTCTTCGTAAGTTTGTGGCGTTAATAGGTCTGTAAGTTGTAAGTTCATGTAAGTTTTCGCTACATCTGATTTTGTATGATTTTACAGTTAAATTTGTATTGTTTTAGATTGGTAACACCTGGCAAATGCACTTACGAAAGAAATTATTGAAAAAAAAAAGCACAAACGTCTCTACAAAGTGAGCTTAAATTAAAGGTGCTGAAGAGAAAAGCCGAACTAGGTATTGAAGAAGTGGAAGATGTGACGTCAGGGAAAAAAATATTCAAACCCTGCCAAAAAGAAAAGCGGACTAGAATCACGAGGTTCAGTTGTGAGATTTGCCAGAAAATTATGCATTTGGAGTACACTAAACACATTTGCTAAAATTGCAACGCTACCATGAAATAAAAATGAAACTATTTTCTTCCTTTTCATATCTAACTTTCAATTACTTTTTTCTTTTTTATACATAAAATCTGTATTATTTTTTGGCCTTCTATATTTTATATACAATTGTTCTATCAAAATAACGGCAATTTCATTTAAATTATTTTTAAATCAATTCAACCCGTGATCATTTTATATTGTTATTGCAATATATGTTCATATTGTTTTTTTTAATAAAATTGTTTAAAGTAACTGTACTTATTTATCCTAAGCTATTTACAACATACTTTTAGTAGTTAGGCTTTTGAAAATTTACATTTAACTATAGCGTAAGTGGGAAATACGCGAGACGTTTCATGTTGGTATGACGGCTGCGCCGGCTGGAAGGTTAAATTGAAATCAGTCGAATTTGTAAGAAAATACGAAGATTTTAATGCTTCCAGTAATTTCAGTTGTGATTTATAGTTCCGCTATATCATGTATAAGTATATCTAGTTGTAATAATATAGATGAATATGTGTGTGTTGGCAGTCTACAACCCAGTGCTTTTGAGATATACTTACCGAGTTTGATCCATAATAATATCGAAGGTGGAAACGCGCACATTAAAACACCTTTTTATTTTAATTATAAATTTAATAAAAAAAATCTGAATTTTGATTTTTCCATGAATAACCTACAAAAAATATCTCTGAACAAAAAATGAACTTTACACAGCTTTAAAATATAGGAAATATTTCTTTTAATAATATAATTTTTAATTATTTAAAAAATATATATTTCTTAAATTTATTTTTTAAAATTTTGTGAAATTTTGTATGAAATGCTTTTGATATTATTTAACCTAATTTTCTACAATCTGCTGAAAATTCCCCTTATTTCTCATGATGTCGCTAAATGCAATACTCAATAATAATTTCTATATCTAGTGGCAATAATATGAATATAAAGCATGTATTGTGAAAGCATTTTGCATTTTTTTATTTATATGCAATGTCAATATCATTAATATTTTCTTTATTGAGATTTTTAACTTATTTTTATGCTTTATGAATCAATTTGTATTAATTGTTTTCATCTATTACTGCGTAGAAAAGTGATAGAAACACGAACAAATATATATAGATTTTAAATAGATTTTTCTAATTTTCTTTACCTCCAAAAAGAATTTCTAACAGTGAAAAATAAATTGAGCTTTTTATCACCAGTAAAAATTATTTTTAGATATCGAATAAAAATAGAAGAAGTACGTAGGAAGCAGTTACAGAAAAGAAACAATTAAAATTAAAAACCAATTAATAAGTCATTTCACAAATTTTAAAATAATGCTTTTTAACTAATGTGATTGCTAATTGCAGGTGAAAAAATGAAAATAGGGAGTATTATTAAACTGTGAGGATCATTTAATAATAGGTTAAGTAAAGCAAACAATTTCAATTCAAATGTTATTGTAAATATTGTTAAATCAGACAACATCCATATATTTTATAATATGAATTTCTTACTTCTTTTCTTCTCTCTAGAATCAAAACTAGAATGAGAGAGAATATATGTTTTTCTATGATTGAATTTTATTCAACATTCATTATGTCAAAACAAAATTAAAAATAAAATAAATTGAAAATAGCGAAGAGTATTCGGTATAATGACAATTTTTATCCTACATTGCGTAATGCTAACATAATATGTATTTAAAATTTCTTTTTACTTATTACTATAGGTAGTTTAGAGAAAATATAGTAAGTATCAAAAATAGAACTCGAGATTTTGATGAATCTTCTCGTTCCAACCTACTGAAGTTCGGAAAATAAAATTGTGAGAAAATGTCGAAAATAACTCTAAAACGCTTTGAGCTGGGAGGCTGAAATTTGACATACTGTGAACATTAAATTTACAAATTTTGTATACACACAAAAATTATTAAATTTTGAATAAAGTTTGTGCAGAAGTTTGCTTGTTCGATTTTCTAAATTATGAGTTGACACGATTACTATAAAATGAAGAGAAACAGATTAAATTCAGCACACGAATGCAATATCTATAATACAGTATCAAATTTTCGGACAAAACCAAAAACGACTATATGTTGGTCTTTACTTTAATTTAAACACGATAATTCAAACATGAACTAAATTTTATCGAATTTGGCATTGGACTTTGAAACTTCAAGTTCAGTTTTCTACTAAATATTTCGCTCAGTCAAGTGAGAAAAGCGTAATCAAAGTACAAATTCCATTTTCGGATACTATTAACTCCATGCCAAGGATTCATCGCCAAAAAACTCGACAAGATGTTACTAAGATATGATAAATTCCACAGAACTGAAAAATGCATGCCAAAAATTAATATTTCGCAACTGTACACCAGTGTAAGACATTGTCTGAGATTTCACCTTTAATAGAGAATATACAAGAAAGTTTTTTGAAGACCACTTCCAATGGTGCTTTTTTCTAATTAACTTTGGTTTATATAATGCTATTGACTTTTTTTGCGTTAAATAATGAAATAGTTTTATATCGAAGAACTAAAAAAATTCCTTTAATTAAATTTTAAAGAAACAATTAATGAAATTTCGTCATAATTGATGATTTCTTATGTTTAAGTGGTGTCATAATATCATATTTGCAGCTCATCATAATATTATAATTGTTAAAATTATATACGTTTTAAATAGTTTTAATATTACTAACGCTATTAATATTACGTGCTATTAAACAACAGCAAACTCTATAAATAATTTTAAGAAAAACAGAAAATTTTCATCTAAAACCTCTTTGTTATTTAATTGATTTATAAAAAAATAATCTTGATTTCTACTGTTTACTGGGAGACATTTACACCTATCGAGTGAACGTGGATATCGGATGTTATTTGCTGCTTGAAATGAACGGAAGGCCATTTGCCGAAAAGAAAACCTATAAGGAAGTCTTGTCACTTTCAGTAAACAAGGGGTGGTGTAAGCCACGCCTTTTGTATGGTTGTATCCATTCACGCGTGAATCGTACAACTTCTAAACGTCTTTACAAGTGGACCTTGTATTTACTTCAACAACTCCTCCTAAAAAAGAAACTCCAGTGACAAGTATTATTTAGGTTAAGAACTAAGTCCAGTTAATGCATTACTCAATACATTGTTTCTTGACAAGGAGAATAAATCTGACTACGTAAATCGTAATTTATTAATATATTGTTGAGTGTAATAAGTGTTAAAAATTACCAAGGTTAAAAACTGAGCCAAGTCAATACTTACTCAATATATTGCTTGTTGGTATGAAATGGAATAAAATTATCTAATAATATTACAATTTGTTAACAATTTGCAAGATGCAATAAATATAAAACATTACGAAGAGTATTATTTAGATAAAGAACTGAGTCCAGTTAATACATTGCATAGTGTGTTGATTATTGATTATTAATTAAATAACTACGGAAATACTAATTTAATAACTGATTGCTGGGTATAATTAATATTAAATATTACCACATTTTTTTCATTTGTTTTCACAAATCGAAATAATAACTGCAAAGAAATAAATGTTTAATACTGAATTTCTTATATCCAATTTCTTTGATTTTCGATATTTTTTTAGGAATAAAATTTGTTAAGAGAATGACTTGATTTAGCATTGTTTAGTTATATAAAAAATGAAGAAATAAAGAAAGAGGATCATATAATTGATTTCATTATGCGAGTTTCAAAATAACTATCTATCTTCTTTCTAGAAAATTGAAATTATGTAAAACTAAATGTAAATACTTCTTTCAATTAAATCATAAATATTATTTTTTAATTAAGAATTTCTTTCTATATTAATAGCAACTTCAGAAAAACTTCGTTTCAGATACTTATTATTCTTATTTCTGAGATTTATTCGAAAATAAAGCCAATATTTAATACATTATTCCTTAAATTTTTATTTTATCCTTAAAAAAAAAACTTCCACGATCTTTTTTAAAAAGACAAATCAAAACGTTTGTTTCTATCTAAAAAGAAAAGCAATCATATCATCAATATGAGGAACCATACTATTGATATATAGATCTTACAAATCAAAGAACAATGCAATGTATGACATTTTAGCATAATCATATTTAGCCGTTAATATGATACATTTTTTTAATATCATTTGCTCTGCCGTTTTTAGTGACCAATTCACCAAAGTCATATTAGCTTTCATGGCTATGAAATGTTATTATACAAAACATATCTTTACTTTTTTCTGTGGTTATAAGATAAGACTAAAAATATTAATTTAATAGAATCCGTTTTCTCTATATGTTTACCGTAAGTATGGAAAAAATGTGCAAACACGAGGACATAAAAGTGTAAAGGAGTATACTATGGCATAAAATTGGAATAATCGTTCGTATGAATGAATTTTTATTTTTATTTTTACATTGAAAAAAAAATCAGAAATTCAGTTTGATAATGAAACTAAAGTGAATTTCCCCATCGCAATAACAAAATTTTTACAGATTGTTAACCGCATTAAATGTTTGAAAAGTTATTGAAAATAGAAAAAATACTAATAATACGACAATGAAATTTATACTTCTAATGTAACTTTTATGATTCCAGCGCATGAAATTCAATCTTTCAAAGATAGAGTTTATAGACACTACGAATTTATTAATTATTGATTAATTTATATATTTTGAACTTTTGTACCTCAATAGCAGATATTCACGTTTTGCAATATTTTGGGAATAAGTATACCAAATTCCATCAAAATAGACAAAACCTGTCAATTTATATCTTAAAAAGCCCACATATAAAAGTTAATTATTGTATATGTAAGTAAATATCTAGTGCTTTTTCTTACTGAGAGATTTTTGTATGTTATTAGAGATGAAATAGAAGATTCTTTTAAAAATATTTTACATAAAATAAATCATCCAATTAATATATATCTAACCTGATGAGGAATGCTGAATTTTAGGATATTATATCAAGCATTAAAAGCCTTAAAATATTGAACAAATGTATACTGTTATTATTCCGCCCTAGTTTCTTTGCTTCTGGTTTAAAATTCTAAATCTGAAATAAAATAAGTATTTCTTATTTAAAGTAAAGAAAAAAATGAACGAAAAATAATACGAGAAATAATCATATTTTTAAGTATAAAGAAGTTTACTTATAAAAATTAAATTCAATTTTGACATTCATTTGTGCTTCGTTACTTTTTAGGTTATAGGAAAAAATAATATGGATTATTATGCTTATGTTATATATATATATATTAAGGCAGTGATTCTCAACCTGTGGGGCACGCCTCCCAGGGGGGGGCGCCGCGAGCGTATCCAAGAAAAAATGTTGATTTAAAAAATTAATTAAGTGACTGAAAGGAAAGAACACACACACACATACAAAACAAAATACATTTCAACATATTTAATAATTAACTTATTAAATTGAAACAACTTACTAAATTAAAAACAAATTTATAATTAGTAGTGACTTCCTTGGCCCTGTGTTGTAGAGCAAAGTTTTTCGAAGGAGGATTTAATATTAGAAATAGACACTCTCAGTTCTTTTTCTATATTTAGCTGAGATCTATATTATGTCAGCAAAGAAGCCACAGCAGAAAATCCAGTTTCACAAAGGTAAGATATTGAAAATGGTAGTAGAATGCGAAATGCCCTTGTTTCTAGTGTAGAAAACTCATCATCCTCTCCTGCCCAAAATTCAAAGAGTGATTTATTACTAAATTGTCTTTTGGTTTCGCTGCTTGCCGTGAAGTCTATGAAGATTTCTTCCTCTTCAATTGAGAGTCCTTCGGGAGTATTTTGGAGTATCCCTCACCCACTTGTAACTTGATATCAGTTTGTCGTCATCAAGAAAGTACTTTTTAAAATTCTTTGCTACCATTGCTAAATGATTTTCAGTGGTTGAAAAAACAACTTTTACATGTTGTTCTTCAGCCTTATAAGTTTTAAAACAATCATTCAAATTTGCAAACATTGTTAAGTTTTCTTGCTTTAAATTTCTTCTCCACAATTCCAATTTTCAACAAAATGGCATTAACTTTAACACTCCTACCCGATATATGTGTATTTGCTCCTTATAGTTGAAGATTCAAGTTATTTAATTTCTCGAATATGTCGCCCGTTTAGCTTAATTTCATCACAGATAAACTATCGCGAAAATTCTCGACTTTCGGTCTGTTTTCTTCTTCTAGGAAAACTGCGATTACTTCTCTTAATTCATAAACACGTTGCAAAAATTTCCCTCGTGATAACCATCTTGCCTCGCAATAAAATAGTAACCCTGAATGTACTGCACCCATGTCTTTACAAAGTGCGAAAAAGATTCTTGATTTCTTAGATCTCATTTTTATATAATTTACTACGGTTACAACCGTAGTTAACACAGTATTCAAACCAGGACTCATTTCTTTGGAAGCCAAAGCTTCTCTGTGGATCATGCAATGTGTCCAGACGCACTGTGGCGATTTTTGTTTCACAAGTGCTTGAATACTTTGGAATCTTCCGGACATAGAACGAGCACCATCGGTGCATATTCCGACGCAATTTTCCTATTCTATGTTTGCCTCGTTCATAAAATCATTTAAGATAGCAAATAATGCGAATGCTGTTGCTTTCAGTTCTATTGGTTTGCAGAGAAGTAATTCTACTACTGACAAATCATCACAAAATCTAACATAGGCAATGTAATGAGCACCTTTATTACTATCTGTTGCCTCATCGAGTTGTATGGAAAACAATTTGTCACGTAACTTCGACTTCAGGTAACTCTGACACTCTACGTCTTCAGCTATAACAGCAATTAGACGGGCAACAGTATTATTTGAAAGAGGTATAGACTGCAATTGTTTTGCAAAATTATCTCCAAACATAATTTCTACAATCTCAATTGCGGCTGGCAAAATAAGCTCTTCACCAATGGTGTGAGGCTTTTTACATCAGGCTATTTTATATGAAACATTGTAAGAGGCAATTAAAGCTTTCTCATTCACAGACAAAGTTTTTTTAAACAATGATTATTGTTTTTCATATGATTTTAATTTTAATTCGAAGAATTCTCTAGGTTTGTTTACGTACTCACGTTGAATAGTTTCCAAATATCGTTTAAGTTTATTAAATTTCATGCTGTCTGCCGCCAACATTTTTGAGCAAATGATACACAGAGGCCTTTCTTTTTCATTTACTTAACTACTTGTGAACCCAAAATTAAAGTATTCTTGAGTGTATTTTCTTGATTTTTTTTTCGGAACCGCGCTCGTCTGTGTACTTGTTGATGCTTGTCAATCGTCTAATGCTCGCTTAAGCCTGCTGAAAAATTTATCCATGATTCTGCCTAAGTCTACTGCCCTGAATATTTAATACGGTGAATTGCAATTACACGAAAATATATATAACATACGCATTCAGAATAGACTCAATAGCGATTGAAGGATCGACTCGAATGAGATTGTCTAAAATTGAAATTGACGTCATAAAACTTTCTCCTTCTCCTTTTGAGAAAAAAGTTTGTTCACATCTGCGCACGCTCCTAACTTAACTTTTAAGCTGACCAGACAAATTCCAGACAAATCGAAACTTCTCGCGAAATCATGAGAACCCCCGTCATGGCGGCAAAAAAAAAAAAAAAAAAAGGCATAGGATTCTTGTTTCCTCAACGCTGAGGATCGGTGTTGCAAAATGTCAATAAATTTCCGTATTCTTGGTAATTTGTAAAGTTTAAAATTAAGGTTGTAGTGTAGGTTTAGCTCCAAAATGCTCAAAATACATTATTATTGTATAAAATATATTGTATGTGGTGGGAAGGGAGAGGCGCGATGAAAATTATGATTGAAAATTGGGCCATGAATACTAAAAGGTTGAGAAACACTGTATTAAGGTTTCAATTGCATCAAAGATGTTTTCGTGATTTCAATCAAGAAAGAAAGGTAATTTTTAAAAAAATGTTTTAAAACCGGACTTTTAAGATTTTTCCAATAGCCATTAAACTCTTTCTATATCCCATTGAAAAGCTTTTTTCCCATCTTGCTATAAAGTTTCCTGAAATACTTAAATTGCGAAGTAGGCTGGTCAACTAAAAGAAAGCGTACAATTAAGTGTTTATTTCTTCAATTTATAGAAGTATTTAATCAATGAACAATTTACTAATTGCACCAAAAATATGACAAAACGCAAAAGGCAGGAGAATCAGAAATGCTCATAAATATTGATGGAGAAGGGTGACATACAGAAGACTAAAGGTCACAAGAAAAGGGCTCTTCCAACTTTCGTAATTTGCTGCTCAAAAAAGTTGTTGTGAAGCAGTTTAAGATAACACATTTAAAACGAACACACACACACACACACATATATATATAATGTAAATATCGTATAGTCTTGTAAAAAAAAATCTGGATCTGAATTGCCAGTTTTCAGGGTATTTAAAAAAAATTGAGGGAAATCTATAATAATGCGAATATACAGGTTTTCAAATTGTGCAAGGCGTCACATTTTTTAATAACCAATATATTGACACAAAATTGTCATTTTTTTTTTTTGCTAATATGTTAACCTAATTTATAAAGTATCATACTGCAATGATATTTATAAAGATAAGTATTACATTTAGCACACATTATTATTTTTTTAAATAATTTAATACATTTTTATGAAAATGTCTGTTTTTTTTCCTTTTTAAAAAACAATCCATTTTTCCTTATCAAGCAATCCTTTTATTAAACTTTTTAAAGCTGTAATGCAACAGTTCTGCTAAAACCAAAATTTCTGAAAAAGGACGATCCTTATTTCACTGAACACTTTATAACAACTAGGAAATGAGGTTTTTTCTAGTTAAACTAAATTAACTAGATGGTCGGTGTTCTAATCTTATTTTTTCCTCATGATTTGCTTCCATCTCTAAAACTTCAGAGAGTCAACATGGTTGTAGAAATACAAAATTTAAAAGAAAAACTTACTTGCCATGTCACATTAACAGACTTAGACGATACTGGAATAGCCTTGATTGATTGAGGAGGACTTGACGGTGCTAGAAAGTAAACCAGAAGCGTTTAATTTTACAAAATATCTTACCAGTTTAACAAAAATTATCAAAAAATAATAATTTTTTGGAAGATTTCTTTTTTTGCTCACATTTACGTGGTTGTTTATAATGGATATTTTATAAATTATTTCCTTCTTTATATTAGAGTTTCATTTAACATTTATTTTTCCAAATAAATAGCAAATTACAGGGTGGTTGTAATTAAAGTTTTACTTTGAAATAGTCATAAAAGGAAAACTACAATGCCAAATGTTATCAAACTTGGTAATAGCTTAAAGGAGGTCATGGTAATGGTAATTTTTTTTTCCATCAAAACAAAAATTCCAATACTCATCAACCGGGAAGAAATGGCGCTGTATGCAGTATTGTTAAACATAATAGTACATGAAAGAAGACATCGGTTTAAAATGTGTTTCATCCTTTCTAAAACGTATTACAAAGTATTTTCAATGTAGCGTACACCATTTTCTGAAAGCAAGTTAAATCACAATATTGCATTCTCAACAGTGAGCACACCAGGATAAATGTTATGCACTTGTCGGTGTATGGCATCTCTCAGTTGAGCCACATTGTTTAGATTATTCCATTAAAAAGGGCTTTTTGAGATAATATGTATTGAGCATCCTTTGAAAACATGTTTGTGGAGTGATCATGTCCTATTTTGTTTAACATTATTGCATATTGTACCATTTTCCCCTGATGGTAAGTTTTTAAATTTTTTTGTCGGGAAAAAAAGAAAATTAAAAGAAATTTTTATGTCCTCCTTTATATTATTACAATATGTGATCCAGATTTGATCTATTAGTTTTGCTTTCATGACAATTTCAGAGTGGAACTTTAATTATAACCATCCTGTGATCAGATTAAGATGAATCTGAAAATACTTAATATTTTATTCTTATTTATTTTTCGCAGCATAAGTATGTGGATACTGTCATGATGCAATGTTGTGATGCTTTTTTGTATGAATTGCATCATTGTCATAAGTAGAACAATAATAATGCAAATTAATTTATGCTTCATAGATGGAGGATGCTATATCCTCCATAACTCAAATCCTCTACAGATTTTGGTAATGACTGTGCTAAAAGTTTGCAACTCTGCTTTATGAATATTCATCTGGAAGTCATTGCATTTAAGAAATCATATTTGTTGAAGATTAGAAACCATAATTTACCAGTAATATTATATTATTAACACATAAGTAGACACACATACAAATACATACAGAAACGCAGACACAAACACATATATAAATACTAGACAAAGTGATTCTTACAGTTTGAAAGGGACTTTGACTGATGTTGTTTTAAGCGATGAATTTTGATTTTATTGAATCTAGAGGTCAGAAATATCACCTCCAAGCTCAAGAATTTTTTTTTTCATTATAAATGAGAAAGTTTAAGGAATAACTTTTGGATGAAATTCCGAAAACTTAAGGAATACAAATTCAGCATCCGTGGTATGAGAAATATGGTTCTATCATGTTGTGTCCTTAGTCAATTTTTCCATGACATTCCTTAAAAAAGTATACATATATTTGTAAAGCATGTTGAGTATTTT
The DNA here is from genome assembly GCA_026543055.1 of Argiope trifasciata. Taxonomy (NCBI): domain Eukaryota; kingdom Metazoa; phylum Arthropoda; class Arachnida; order Araneae; family Araneidae; genus Argiope; species Argiope trifasciata. The sequence continues at coordinate 2,493,231 of JAPMOQ010056242.1, forward strand.
TAAAATTTGCCCAATTTAATTAGTTGAAAGCATGTTACTTTTTTCTGGTGCAATTTAAAAGCTTTGTTGTTTGAAGATACTGTGCAAAATGCAGTCACGTTGCGATACTGATATAGCCTGTAATTAAGATATAATTACAAATTTATCAATAGTTGCTGCATTTACTTAGAAAAGTCAATCACTATTTATAAGTTAACCAATAATTAAGGTTACATTTTAAGATATTTAAAAGTTAACATTAATCTTTTAAATTCTTAACCTAAAGATTCCATTATTCCAATAATATTGCACTACAGTTGTAGTTTTTAAACGAAATTTTAAACATTACTGTGGTACTGGTATATAATATTTACTTTAAGAAATCAATGCTGTTGAATCGTACATCCTTTTCTCACTTTTTTTCAGCTGTAATTTGATACGGTCATTTTGAATTTAGCTTTCTTATTATTTTAATTAACCTTTCAGAACATGAACGTGCGCAATATATGTATATAATTTCCATAATTATGTAATTATAAAACTATCAAACGTTGTGTGTCACTTCTGTTCCATTTTAAAAATAAAAATCTTTTTTATTTTTATAATTTCTTAGAGTTTAGCGAGTATTTGAAATATCCATGCGTTTTACTTATTTCACTACCTAACAATCATGCAATATGGTATGCAGAACCCTCGGTTACGATAAATAATTTACCATCTCAAAGGAAGTGATCAAAACTTTGATTAACTATAAAACCGAATGAAAACTTAAAATTGTGATGAAAACGGCATTTAAAAATTTCAAGTCAGTTGACTGCTTATAATATTTTATTTATTGCTAGTCCATAACTTATAGGAATATGCGATAGCACTATTTTTTTAAAGTATCAATTTATTACTGTATTAAGAATTTCTTTTATCTTCAAATACACACCGAATTTATTTAATTGTGACTCTACTATTTAAAATGGTGCAAAGGATAAAATAAAATATCAAATCCTTTATATGAAATCAGCATTCGAAATAAAGCAAGAATGTGAAATGCGTATAAAAATACAGAATTAGAACTCTGGCTTTAATTGAAAAATGCATAGTTTTGAAATTTACTGAAATCTCAAAGTTTATATCACTTACTCCTAGAAAAAAAATAATCCACTTAAAAAACTCATTTACAGTAGCTTAAAGTTTTCAGATCAACTTAATCTGTGGTTTATATATTTTTAAAGCTAAAGGTTAGAAAAACAAGTCGCAATATTATATAAATTTATAATATTTAGAAAGGGAAAAATTTAAGCCTCAAATAATTTTTTTTTATTCCTATTCTTCCAGATCGAATTTTTATTCAATTTATTATCATGTATAATCATGGTGTTATTTTTTCTTGGGGTTTTTGAGACTGTATGTGGACAAAACAATTTCGATTTATCCCCTTTTTTTTAAGTTGGCTTTTAAGTATAGTTTTTGAAATTTACATAGTCTGCTAATGGTGTTTTATTTTGAAATCGGGATTCCACTGCATAGCTCTTCAATTACCTATCGTCTGCTGTTGTAGTTTTTCCCTTGGAAATCCCAATGTTATTGTCTAACTCGAGCAAAGTTGTTTTCTTTTAAAAAAAGCTAAAAAAGTTAAAATATCGTTTGTTTAATTGATAAAGATTGTTAGCTGAGGGATAATTTCAACTAATTAAAATAAGGTTATGAGAAAATAATGCAGAAGGTTATCACATTTGAAGGTTTATTGCCAACTAAAGTTACAACTTGATTTCCAAATTGTTCATTCTCTGAATTCTGACAAATTGCCTAAACAAAGTTAAGTCATTAACTAGTTTAAACACGTTTGAAACAGTAACGAGACTATCAGATTACGCCTGCGTCTGTCTCTTACTCTCTCTATATATATGTCATTAATGACTTGAATTAGTTAATGACTTAAATCGACTAGGGTAAATAATCATTTAAGAAATAATGTTTGCGCGTACGATTGTAAAATCTTAACTTACTTAAAATTTGAGATTGTAAGTTTTTTTTTTTTTTACTTATTTATATTATTTTTCTTTCACTTTCATCATTTTAAAGAAGAAAGATAAATGGCACTGTATAGAAAAGAAAATCGATTTTAAACAATAATTTGAATAGTATCTAAACATGAAAGAAATGGTATCATTTCATTAGAAAATAATATTATTTACACATTCTGATACTTTTTTTAATTTTAAAAAGGAAAATTTGTTTTATTTGTAGATGCTTTCATATAACGTGAAAATATCTCCAAAAACTAAAGCATACCTTTTCAAGCCTCACAGATTTTTTTAATTTCCCGAAATAATCATTACGAATTTAAAAATCATCGGCCAATTATTTCCTTTAATTTTAAATGAATTATCGATTCTTTCTTAACACATTAAACAGTCATTCACAGTTGGAGCTTTTGTATTTTGCCATTATTTCCGAATGCGGCGTAAGTTTCTGAATAAAACTCTATTTCATTGTTAACAGAGTGCTTGGGACATAATGGACTGCAAAGCCTTCTGTTCTAGTTTCAAGTTAAGACAGTAACGATGATGGATGAGTAGCTGTACAAGAATGCTCTTCGTAATTTAAGAAGTTCGACTTAACTTAAGCAAGCATTACTATTGAAATAAAAGGGGCGAATGCAAAGACAATGTGTGAGAAAAGTTGTGATTCTAAGGAATGACATTTAATGTATGGTCATTAGAGTTGCTATTCTGAATAATTACGACTCATTTCAAAGAAAAGAGCTGCGTTTTACCTTTAACATTCGTGGAAAATGAATGTTTACGGCAAACTCGGTTTAATTAGAATATCAGATAATCTGAAATGCAAATACATTCTGTAATTACAATTATTGCGGCAATCATTATAGTCATGAAAGATTGCTGTTGAATAAGTTGGATCATAATCTTTATTGTCGGGGATTTAATGACTGATTTATACTGAATTTAATTGGTATTTTATTTTTCAGAATTTATTCAATTGCCTAGCTAAAATAATTCTTATTTAAACAATAAATTAGTTTTGTTTCTTAAATTTTGATTACAAATTTCTTAACAACGAAAAAGAAAACTTTCAATTTTCAAATTAAATTAAGAGCTGTTTTGTTTAAAGCGAGGCTTATAGGAAGCGTTTCTTTTGAATCTTATTGGCGAAGTATATCATCATCATAAAGGCTGAATCATTTATTATTTTCAAAGTATATAAATATTTGAGACGTAAATGGAGGATAGAGAACTTAATAGAGGACACAATTCCAATTTTAGAAGAATTAACCAGTTATAATTTTTTAAAAAAACTTTCCAAATTATTACATTATACACAAGTGACAGGTAAACAGGAAATAAATAGATTATGCTTGGTTTGCAGATTAATTGATTAACCCCCGAAATTCCTTTTTAAAACTTCCTCATCTGGTTCTACTGCATTATTCTAGTGACATTTGAGTTTGTTAATCATATATTTATATTTGTCAACTGGCTTTTCATTGCGCTGCTTGAAAGGGGTGAAACTTATACTTATTTTTAAAAATATTTATTCATAAAAGTTTTTATATTTTAAGCGTTTGATAGCCCAAATTACGCTAAATGATAATCAATATCCCCATCATCTCAAAAAATTAATGCATTGGTTAATTTCAGATTTCAAAATGAATCACAACAATTGTAATTCGTGATTTTGGAGATTCTAGAGAAGATCAATAAGATAAATTTATAATTATGCTTATAACTGAGAAACTATTGTAATTATAATATGATGAGATAATTAACTCTTTCATACGTTATGAAAGTATGTAAAACGTATTTTTAAAGATGTTTTACTACCATGATTATGATTAAATTTTACTAAAATTAAGAATAAGCTGAAAGGAATTTTTTGTGAAATGAAAGAAGTGAAGTGAAATTTTAACCCCATTCTGTAAAGTATTCGATATGTCCAATGTGGATTTAAATAACTAATATCCGTACTAATTTTTTATGATTGTCCATGAATTTTTATATTAACCAATTATCCAATGATAATTGGTTAACCTGTCAAATAAAATTAATTACACTCATTTATAGGTTATCATATATAGTTGAGGATTTTGAATATCATATTTACTATTGCTAAGTAATGAATAATATTTAATGAAGAAACATTCCAATATTTTCTTTATATTTTTAATGTTAAATCACCGACACGTTTTCAGTTATATGGATATGTATATTCTCCGTGTAATTTAAGCAAAATTCCACTGTTATATGTGATAGTAATAATAATTGAAATATGACTATTACATCTGAATAAAGTGAACTAATTTGTATTATAAATTATACAAATAAAGGTAAATAATGAAGTTTAAAGAGAGACAGAACAAAAAGGAATTAGGATTGTTGCTATAGGAATTAGGTCCTTGCCTAATTCCTATAGCAATTAGGCAAGGATAAATTGCTATATACGGCACGATTATGAATCAAATGATTGAAAGCTTTTTTTACTAAAGGCGACACCATCAAGCAACTGGAGGGTGATCCAATGTATTATATAAGACTATTTCCTGAAAGGTATAATAAGAAATTTATTTTTAAATAATTATTTTTATTCTGTCTATACGAATATTGTGTTGGAATGATTGCATAAATGGCCATAGGATATTTCTTTCCTAGCATCATATGAAAATTTTCTCATGACTTTGTATGTGGATCTCATAACCGGTGGTGAAAAGTCTTTATTTCGCAGGTGTCTGTTTAAACAACTTTCGTAATTTATTTTATTCGAACTTTCCTTTGATCATTAGACTTTCTTTTTATATCTCTTTTTTCAATTTATATTTGAAGCTACAAAAATAATAGCTATTGTTACGTTGCCGTTTCAGTGCATTGTAATATGATTTTCATTTATCTAGATGTGTTTTATAAATCTTCTAAAATCTGCAAGAATTTCGAAACACTTTGTAATTGTAAGCATATCACTAATTTTGAATTTTTTGATTAATTGAAAAAAATTGATGAATTGAATTTTGATGAATTGAAAAAAAATTATAAAGAAGTGAATAATTTGTTTACAAAATTTGACCATTTTATTGCATGATTTATCTTTATAATTTTGAATATTCTAGTGAAATCAACAGGATTTTTCAAACTGTAATGGATTAGATCGTACTTTCAGAACTATGTAGCTAGTTCCCAAAATTAAAAAAAAAAAAAAAAAAAAAAAAAAAAAAAAAAAAAAAATGAAGCATTTTTTAAAAAAATTTTTATACCGATATTTACAAAAAATAATTGTGATAAAAAATAATTTAAATAAAAGGACAATGTTAATTTATTTTAAATCTTTAAAAAGCAAAAACTTACTTGTATAATAACGTACTATTGTATGTTAACATTATTCAAAAATATAATTTCATTTCTTAAATTATTTAACGATTTTAGCATTTAAAAGTGTTAATTTCAATATTCTGCATCTGTAACCTACCACTTAAGTCGATGTAGCTAACTGAAAAACTAACTCTAACTGTGTCTGAGTGTTGTTTAGTACTTTATAGTAATATCCGATGGACTCTATATCTGATGGACTCGATTCATTCCAGCCAGCCTTAATTTTGACGATTTCCCTTTGACTTCTCTATTCAAAGGGCACCGCCAGTATACGGAAATCGGATCCTGATCTAGAATCTTTGTTAATCAAAGGACAGGCTCTTATGAAGTTTCAGCCCTCAAGGACAAAATATTCCTGCTTAGTAACCCATCCGCTCAAGTCTCAAATGACCCGATGCAATCAAATCATGCGTTATCCTCGATCAATACTGGCTGTAATCTAGAAACTATCCAATCCAGTAGTAAAGATAGCAGTCCTAAGAGCTTTGTGATGGTGATTCCCTTTGATTACATGTTAAAGTATATCATCAACGAATACTAATCTAAAGCTTTGGTACATATTCCTTCGTCGCTTTCGATTTGGGAAGGAAAAAATGTTTCAGAAAGTTCTGACGGCTTTCAAGTGCTTTTTTCTTCTTAGTCCACTTCAAAAACAGATGAAAATCCCAAATGGCATTTTTTTAATACCATATATATATATATATATATATATATATATATATATATATATTTGTAAGTTCCATTCACATCACATTTTTACTAAGAAAATATTTTTTAAAAAAATTTCATGATTTAATATTGTGTGGAAGCCCCTAAATACTACTAGAAATTTTAAAAACTACAAATTATACATTATTATCACTCAAAAATTATAAAGAAATTTTGTCCTTAATGTTTTTCCTTCTGAATAGAAGATAGATTAAAACTGAGAAATAATTTATAGAGATCGTTCAAAAACATATTAAAAATAGTCATTCATATCATTTAATTTTTTAAAAAATTCCCGTTATTTAAACCTACATATAAGCTCTTAATTAGTACCAGAAAGGTTTACAATTGCAAAGTTTCCCTTGTTATCCGCCAACTATTATATAGTCAATTTTCCTTAAGAATTGATAATAAGGATTTTTTTTCCTGAAATGATGGTAAATTAAAGACATGAAATAAATTATACAAATCGTCCAGAAACATTTTAAACGTAATTCTTTCGCTGATTTTTATTTTGACATTACCATTTATTAGAAAATTAAAACCAGTCGCCATCTAATTCCATATTTAATTAATTATAATTTGTTGATTGTATTGAACTATCATTTTAATATTTGAATTGTAAAGCTTTAGTATTAAATATAAGTACTAATTTATACCGAAACGATAGAGACTAACATGATCACAGAAACGTATATTACATAAGTTATTTATTCTTAAAAGATAAATTACATCACACAAAATTTAGTAAGTACACTTTATAGCAATAACTTCAACATAAAAATTACTTCATATAAAAGGTGATCAAGAAATAACAGGAGGTGCTTGGAGCCTTGTAGCATGCTATGTAATGGACGAAATATAACAAAACCTGACCATTAAAGTATGCGGTTTCAATTTTTCAAGAAAACAAAAATGCACCAAAAAACGCCGATAAGAGGAACCCTGGCGCTGCAAGCTCCTAATGTGTGAAAAAAGAGTTAATAACTGCCTGTGGACACAGGAAATTGAAATACACCAAATACCAATGAAAAATGTTTATTATAACTGAAGTTTATTATGTTTATAGTTGAAGTTGACCACCAACTTGAGGCTCCAATAATTGAATGTGGTACATGCTATTTTTGATGATGGCTAGTAGCATATCGAAATTTATTCGTGTGACTTGTAACGTTATTTGATTTTTAAAGTAAGAATGTCAAAAACATGTTCTTAATACACGACGCCTTTCAATCAGAAATTGCCAAGATTGGATTCTGTGTTATCAGTTGATGGGTGTTATCTTATAGGATAAAATTCCAGGGTATTACTCGATATCTTCTGCACCTTTGAGAATTGGATTTCTGTTTGTAGCGATAGTGAATGTGCTCTGCTGGTATCCTGCTAATTGGCTCTCGCAATCCACAACGGAGGTCGCAACTTCTTCAATTGGTTCTGAGACTTTTACGTCCTATGCTCGGATGTACATCTATAATCTTTTTTTTTCTTTAAAAATATATTAGCCATTTTTCGTAAGTTAGTTACAGTCATCGGTCTTCTATGTAACTGTTTTAACCCACTGTATTCACGAAGAGCAGCATTAGTATTTATAACCCCCTAAAATAGCTTGACAAATAAGGCACGTTCACCAATTAAAAACGCAATCGAAGAGCGAATTCTTGCAGAATGAATTAAATTCCTTCAACCTTTCCTTTTATCTTCTATGACATGCCACAAAGTACCCGTATAAGCAAATTACATTATAAAGTTTCCGATCGCTGCACCATTATTACCTCTATTCGTCGTTTTTTGAAGGGTTTTTTTTTTCCACCATAAACTGAAACATTATACTTTAATGTGTTTGGTGGTCAAATTTTGTTACATTTAATCCAGTATAATACACAATATAGGGCTCCAAACACCTCCTGTTTTTTTATTTATTATTAATTGTATTTTAAGACATCCTAATTAAATAAAGCAATATCCTAGCAATTAAATAAATAAAAAATTAAATAAACAACAGTTTTAGAGTCAGGAAATAACATATTTGTAAATTTAGTAAAAGGTTAGAAGTTTAGTTTTAGTTATATTTTAAAAATATATTTTATGTTTATCTATTAATTTCTCTCATGTGGCATCAAAATTCTACAACAAACTTTTGGTGAATCCATTGGCATTTATTGATTAATTTTAGCCTTTGTTTATTCCAAGTATTATTTTTGCATTAATTTAATGAATGATAAGATATTAATTCATCCATAGACGACTAAAAAGAGTATTCCTAAAAATACATTTTAATAAAAATACTCTGTAAATTGAAAGTCAAATTCCCAACAAGCATGTAATGTGCCCAGAAAAAAATATTTAAAATCTTTTTTTTTTTTTTTTTCATTTTTTTCAAGTGATGGAGATTTGACTTGAAATTAATTTACACAGTTTCTTCTGATAGACAAAGGGAAAATAAAATGAAGGTGAAATAACAAGAAAAAGGAATGAAAGTTTCCTCGGAGATTTCTAGACCTGAGGAACATGCAAAAGTCTCTATACCTACGTTCTTCCAATGTTGTTATTGCTACTTCCGCTCCAAATTGACTTTCTCCCAAAGAGTTCTCGCACTTCACTCTGAAGAAGTAACGGGTTTTGGGTCTCAAGCCTCGAATGATGAGCGTCGTTTCACTTCCAGGAACATGAAGAGGTCCACCAATGGTTTTACCTAAATTAAAAAATTGAATTAGCTTAGTTTTAGTTTAGTTACATTAACGTCCCGTTGTAAAGCAACACTAGAGCTATTTTGGGACGGGCGTCGTAATTTTGAACCATGGTCAGATGACAAGGATGACACCTGAATTGGCACCCACCTCTCAACACCACACAAGCTGGATTACGATTGGCCTGACAGATTTAACGTGCAAGTGATACCCCCACACAATGAATCTTCGGTGGAATCGAGTCTCGAACCTGAAATCCTCAGGTTCCGAAGCCGATACTTTATCGCCAGGCCACCACGGCCTTTAGAAATAGAAACTATGTTTAAAAACACACACCCTCTTTTGAGACTCCGATGAGTCATGAAAAAACGAAAAGAAATTTTATGAACAATAGCTACGTTTTGATATAATCTCAATGAAGTTTCAGGTATCTGTATAAGTATAACAGATTTCCTACATAACTAATAAAAACATATCTGGCTACAAATGTTTCTAATATAATATAGATATTCCCTCTCCTCATTAGTTTGAAAAGTATTATACAGGTATTCACTTTTTGAAAAATGTTTCCCACAGTAATATGAGTGTGCCTTATCCTCCCCCTTTAGTTTGAAAAATATTAACTCCTATATATTTTTTGAAAATCTTTTCCAGAAGTGAACTACGGAATTGAAATTTGTAAAATCAGTGTATAAATATTAAAAGATGCACTTAAGGATTAGTACAGAACAGAGAAAAGATTTACAGAAATGTACTTTTATTAATCAAAATTAGTATTGCAGTTTCAACGTGCTGCTCTTGAATCCATTGGTGACATTTTTTTTTTTTTTTTTTTTTTTTTAATTTAAGAGTTTAATTCTCAATTTCTTTCACAATCTTCAGATGAAATTTAATTTCATTCTGTCCTATAATCTTGGATATAGTCAATGTTTTAGCTTAAACTTAAATAAGATATATTACGATGATTGGTATACTTATAACTTTGAATCATTTTTCAGTTATTATCCATTCTGCTGGTTGTTTTAGTTTCACGGAACACATCAGTTTAGACATTCCACTTGAATAAATGGGAATTTATGTAATACACAGCAATGAATATTGCTATTGTTTAATAGCATTTTGTTGAAAATTTGCTAATTTCTAATAAGATGTTATTAAATTGCACTTGCAATTGTTTTTGGTCATTTTTTAATAAAAGTTGACTTGATTCATTTCTACTTGGAACAACTAATTATAAACTTCTCTAAATTTTGGATTATATCGGATGTGAATTATAAAGAAAAACGTGAAAACTGACAGAGCATCTAATAAAGAATGTGGAACAACAATTAAACTTTTAGGGAAATTTAAATATGAGTTTCTTATTAAATCACCCATATTTAAATATAGTTATTTTATTTGTAAATGGAAAAATAAAGTGATGGAACTTCAGATACCTATTTTACTTTTTCTAGAAAAAACACTCTTCCTTTTTAGGCGGTTAATACTACAAAACAATTGAAATACAGAGGCCATTTTTCTATTTTTACCTATTTTAATTTTTATGCATTGTCACACATATCAAGACTTCCTATGATAAATAATTCGGCATGAATGAATCACTTTCATATTTGAAAAACTATTCTGAGAAAATAATTTTATTGGAATACTGTTAAATTCCCAATACAATATGATACAAAAATTGCAGTTTAGTTCTAGCAAACTCCAGTACCTATGGACATATTTTTTTCTTCCTAATTTAACTCTCGTTTTAACATCTCGCTCTTTCATCATTACACTTAAACTGTTCTTACTTTCAGATCTAATAATTAAACTAAGGAAAAGCAGCATTTATCTTCAGTCTCATGTGACACAGTGAAGAACACAAGAGTATATCCAATCAGAGACTATGATTAGTGTAGAGGCGTGACGGATTTGAAAGGGCGTGGCTGAACTCATTCATTTGTTAACTTCTGTGACGGTAGTGGCACGGACAAAGGGGAAAAAAGCTTTGCAAACTAATTGCTATTACTCGCAATTAATTTAACACTCAGTTACCCTTCCTTAAAGGAAATATGATTTTACGCTCTCATGGTTTGGATTTTCACACAAGCATAATAAGGTTATGACTGACAAAGATATTAACAAAACTGAGTTTCCCACAATTTGACACTTGCAAAAATGAGTCAAATAGAATGAACATATCCTTAAAATATGCAGCAATACAACACAGTATGATGTCAGTATCAAACTATTACTTACTGGCGAGTGCTTATCTGACTTATCTTTGACAACCTTACCGTATTAGCGAGTTCAGATGTTACAAGAATTTTTAAATGCTAATCAAGATTTGGCTGATGCGAAAACTATATTCTATATCCTTTGGACCAAATGTCTTGTTTAAAGTTACTTTCATAATGACAGTCCTTACAGAACAATTAATAAAAATTTATAACTGTCTACATGATTTCCTTTCATTAAAATTTGTAATGAATAACCAACGAAAGCATACAACTTTAAAAAAAAATTTCAAAATCACGGAAATCACAAATCAATAAATACCTTTTATACGAAAAGAGTCAGAGAGCATCGATATTTTTTAAACGGTGTGTTTCTTTATGCGCTGAATACAAAATGAGCAAATTATCATGTTTATATATATACAATAAGAGCCATATTAAATTTGCTAACGTATCATATTAATGCAAAACAATTATACATTAAATGATATTTACTTTTATGGAATGTAACTAATATATTTTTTGTTAATGTTATGTCATACATCATTAATATTACTTTACATCAAACTGAGTTATAATGTATTAACATGTCAAGTTTTTTTTAAAATAATAATTAATTGAGTATATAAAATTTTGTTGCAAGGAAATTTACAAAGTTAATGAATTTAATAATTCATATTATAAAAAACAGAAAAAATTACAAACTGCGTTAATTGATTAGGTTGCTAATTAATTAACTTTTCTCTGTGATTATAATTGCAAATAATAAGAGAAACGGAATAGTACTACTTAAAAAAATAATTTAATAAATATTTCGCAATTGTTTGTATTCTATGATAGTGCAATTATAATTGTCGAAATATAATTAAGTTTGCTTTAACTTTCCATAGAATGACAGGATATAAAATTAATAATTACAACGATAATAAAACCCTCCCAATACTGCGCCTTACTTCGGTCCTATTATGGTCGATGATTCGGCTGTACTAAACTTTGATACAACATTAACTCTCAACTTGTTATATGATATTGAAGAAATTTCAGTTAGTTCATAGTAATGCTTTTATTTTTTCAAACCAGACCATCAAAATATGCGTACCTGAAAGAGTAAGAAATAAAGTTAATTTCATCGAAATGAAAGGAAAATTAATTATTTTCCTTACCATCAGTTTGTCTCCACATTATGGTGTATCGAGTAATCGGGAAATTTCCATCAAAGGGCTTCTGCCATGTTAAACGGACACTCCTACTTGCAACGTCATGAATTTCCAAATTCTGAGGAGCATCAGGAATATCTAAGAAATGAATTAAATAAATATAATCTACTCGTTTGATAAAAATTATAAAATCAATTATAATGCCAGTCTTTAATTTGTCATAGAAAATAACTGGTAAAATCTGATGACCGATCAAAAACGGAAGTAATTGTTTGCATGATTGAATGGAGCCTGTGTAAAGTTTAGTAGCCTTTACTATAGAAAAATATTAATTAAGAAAAAGGAAAAGAGAAGGAACTAAGTTCCATCAAGCCAGTGTCATAATTAGACCAATTCCTTGTTATTTAAACAAAGGAGGCACAATTTTTATACTGAATAATTTTTCATTTAAAGTTAAATTTATTGAAGCAAAATTATATATTTTTATTTAAATATTTCACATTTAAAATTCATCAGTGTTGTGTAAACAATAATTCGCAGAAAAATTAGGGAAATAGTTGATGTTCGAAAGCAGGCGGCCCAGACTCCATGCAAGACTTTGGTGCTGTGTGTGGGGAAGAAGTACAGTTTCAGCCGTAAAGCGTCTCATTATAAGAAATAGTGAAAATTTCTTATCCAAACAGATATTTAAAAAAATTCTGGGTGCACCGTTATTTGTCATCAGCAAATGAAATAGAGCATATAATTATCTGATATTTCATTTGTCAATAGATTTGATAGCCCTTTTTTGTATCTTTAAATATAAATAAATATCATTTTTTTTTAAATTCCTGCTATTCCTATATTATATATATATATATATATATATATATACTTTTCTCTCAATATCCTGGATTTTAAAAACTCCCAACAAGGCTATTTCAGATACAACGCTGAGAAACTTATGGGATGACAAGATAACTCCACTCCATTCTGATAGGCATATTAACGTTGTGGGATGCGGTACACACTATAGATGATAGAAGTTGTTTGTAAGGACGGCCTTCTACTGTAACCTGCAGCTGCCTTCAGGACATAATCCTAGTTTCCGTTGAGGCTGTGACATGGTTCAGATCGATAAATTATTTCGTATATCTATGGGCTGGACGGTAGTAGCTTGTTTGTGGGGATATTTAAAAACCCGGGTATCTTTACAAAATAAATAAATAAATAAGTAAAATTAATATAGATAGAACGGATGCATTTGCCATTTTCTTTGAAGTAATTCTTCCAAACAAGAATTCATTTTTAATATCGATTTTTTTTAACTTTGTAAAAGCAGATAACAATCCTTCTCTATTGTTGTTTATAATAAATATATCGCTGCATTTCTTCGGGATTTGGAAACATCTTAAGCAACTTAACTGTGCTTAATTATCCTAATTATATCTATACTTATAATAAAGCTCAATGTGTGTGTGTGTGTGCGTGTGTGTGTGTGTGTGTTGGCGCTCTACAGGCCAGACCGTTGGACCTACAGCTACCAAATTTGGTACATGCATACCTTGGAGGTCCGGAATGTGCACCTCGGAGCCCTTTTTTCGAATTTTTAATCAGAATTTGAATTAATTAAAATTTAAGCGAAATTTCGACGATTTTCCGTTATAACTTCCGAAAATATTATTGCACAAACATGATTTTTACATCCATTTAAAGATAAAAAAAAATTAGCTTTCTAACGGTATCAGTTTTTTTAATTTATAACGTAAGCTTCTATTTTTAAAGAATTTTTAAAGAAATATTTTAACTATGTTTTTATCACGTGACTGGATAAAATAAAAGAATGCCGGAAGTTCAAATAAAAAAAAAATTATCATCGCAAAATAAATCTACAGAAATGCAACTTTCAGCACGTGACTAGATAAAATAAAATAAATATAAAATGTGATATTTTCTTTAAAAAATAAATGCAAAGAAAAGGATTTATGATCGTTTGCAATATCTAAATAATTAATTCAATAAATCTTCTTTACGGTAAACCTGATCAAATTTAGACAGGATATGCATTGGAATCCGACTTAATGGGATATTTTTATTATCGTTTGCAATATCTGTATCATTAATTCAATATTTTTTTTTCATTATAAAATGTGATAGTTTCTAAAAAAATAAATGCAAAGCTAAGGTTTCTATAAAATCTGCAAGAGCACGTCAGATTGAAAAAATTAGTTTTTTTCACCGTGTTGCCATCATTTTGCCGGAAGTGCAAATTAAAAAAATATAAAAAAACTATCATCGCAAATTAAATCGGAAGAAATGCAACTTTTAGCACGTGACTAGATAAAATAAAATAAATATAAAATGTGATATTTTCTTTAAATCAATCATTAAAACTGACTGATTTATAAAATTAAAGAATATTATCAGTAAAACTCTTTCTTTTAGAACTTTCCGTCCATCATCTCAAAGAAAATATTAATTTCAGGCCAATCAATGCCCGGAGTTACTTCAAGGCTAATGAATATGTGATTTAATTGAAAATGTTAGAACCCATTACTCATGGCGAACCAGCTGGTCGCCAAAGGCGGCTAGTTTATAATAAATTTTGATGCTTTTAAAGATAACTCAGAATCGCGAGATTTATGAACTGGTACTTAACCGTTATGGAGCAACCAATATTTGCTTTCCCTTAAACTGGGAATTTGAAATGCCGGTAATCACGAACGATGCACATGCGTTGCATATATTTAAAGTGGACGAATCCGCGTCTGTCCCTTCTTGTATAAGATATTCTTTACTTGTTACTTGGTAAAAGGCTTTCCTTTACATAAGGCACTGTTATGAATTGCAAATATAACATGGGAAATATTTCGATTAATTAATATATTTTATTTTTATTATTCAGCGACTACCAGAAGTGGTTCAAAAAAGTGGAATCTTCGCTGGAAATTTGAAATAATTAATTTAATAAAATAGAAATGCTCCAACAGGATTCAAATAAGATGAATGCAATTGAGCAAATGTTTATCCAGTTTATTTCATATCTTCTGATAGATACATTGAACTAATTCTGGTTCAATCTGAAAGAATTGCAACTATGATAAATTATAAAAGTGAGAATAATTTCCTTTACACTTATTTCAAGAATAAAGAATATGAGATTTCCACAATTTAGTAAATTATTTAATCATTGTTGCCATCAAAGGAGGTTGGAAGACTCATTAAAGCAATTGTGCCAAATTAATTAAACTCACAATTACGTTACAATAGGTATTTTAAACATATAAATGGTTTGTTGCATACAGAGTTACAGACTAATAATATGTTACATTAGCGAATGATAGCCATTTCATTCGAAACTTAATGCAAATTATTCAATAAGCTAATGAATTTTCTGAGTTTTAGGGTACATCTAGCTTTCCATGTAAAATGCTTGAGACATAAATGATACTCATCACGTAAACGATTTTAGAAACTTACTTTAAATTATTTATTTTGTAAAATAAATATCCTTTGCCATGGAAACATCTAAGTCTCATGATATATTTATATTGAAATTTTAAATACATATCTATATGAATCTGAAAATTTAAATTTCAGGGTGAAAAATGGTAAAAAGTATAAAATTTGTGATGGATCAGGGAATAAAATAACGAAATATAAATAAAATAAATGATCTATACAATTGCAGGAGATATCGGTTTTCCCTATCAATTAATGCGAATGTAGTTAAATTAACAATTCAACTACGGAACTAGTTAAAATGACTGGTCGATTTCTGGTAGTTCTTTTGTTAAAATTTTCGGCCTTTGGTGATTAACAAGCTCGTCGAGGTTGATTTAGCTAAAAGCATCTGTTAAATACTTTATCTAAATTAAACTTAAGGAAACTCTCAGCAAAATATTTTTTTTCAAATTTCAGTAATCATAAAAATCATGCTATATTATATATATATATATTAAAATTTTAAATTATAATTTGAAATTGAAAATTTCAATTATCACAAAATCATTTTTGCTGCAACGAAAAATAAATTAGAAAAGTATGAAGATAAGAGAAATTTCAGCATTGAAGTCTTATGTGTATTACATCTCTTAAAAATTCATGCAATATCTAAAAGAATTATTTCTAAAAAAAGTTCTCCGATTTCATCATAAAACGTGACACATTTATTAATTTACAATTTTTAAATAAAAATGAAATTCAATTGATATGTTTGGATAAGTATCATAATTACATAAATTACTATATCACCATATCCAAAAATTTAGCATTTAAGTAAAGGATCATTGATATGTCTGAGATATTTATTTCTATTTTACTAGTAATTAACACAATTTTTTATGTATTTAAACTATCTCCCAAAATTGATAAATAGATAAAAATTATGCATTATTACCATTATATTTCAAAAGCAAAATAAAATCTTCAACTTGCCTTATAAAATCACCAACATAGCCATATGAAAAAGAATTACTTTAATATTGAAATATCTCTTTCAGTTCATCGATATACCAAGTAATATCTCAAATTCCTCAATACTATTATCCTTAATTTATGAATTTTTTTTTATGCGGAATATAAATAATGAGTTGAAAAATGTTTCGCTATTTTCTTAAATGCAGTTTTGTTTAATATTTTTAACTCTAATCGAGAGAAAAAAATGTCTAAAAAATAAAATTATTTTAAAATTCACGATTTCACCAAAATTTATATAAACAATCGACATCATAAAAACTTATATGTAAATGATTTAAATTACTCTTAGAATATATAATTCAAGTATATGTATAGGATAATATTTACAATGAAATATAATAATTGTAATGAAAATAATTAAATATCTTGTAATAATTGTAATCTTGTATCTTGTATCTTGTAATCTTGTAATAATTGTAATGAATATAATAAATATATATATAATAAATAATTAAATATAATAATTAACAACGAAAATCTCGCACTCTTTTGCTAATGTTTTTAAATTGACTTACAGGCTTTATTTATTTCAATCGCTAACCAGCAGATTTTCTGTTTTCTTAGACTATTTAATTTCATATCAAAGGACTACGTTTCTTATCAAAGGAATGAAAATTATGCCACTGTTGACTTTTAGTTTCAAGCTTACTTCACAAAGAATTAGGTATGCATTATACGTAAGAAGCCTATTAAGAGAATAAACCGGGTGCCTCACATCCGAGTTATGTAAAAATATTTGGTTTGCATGGCAAGGAAATAAAAATATTAGATATATCATCTTCAAAAGCATCGCTATATTCAAAATGTATTCTTCGTATTTCAATTTCGGAAAGGGAGATTCCTAAATGTTGGAAATAACGAAATATCCCTGAATCGACAAAAATATTTTCGAATCTCACTTCTTCGTGCCAACCCCCAGCCCTACTCTGGGCCCCCAAGTAACCGGAATCGATACATCTCTTGAATAGATGCGACTTCATCATTATTTTTTTAGCTTTCTCGATTCCCCGATTTCACAGAGTGTATTCCCCTATCAATATTTCGATACTAGATACTTCATTTCTTTCCCTTATATCCTTTACCTTTACTTTTTTATGTCTACGTTTCTTTTTACTTGATGCCATTTCTTTCGATAACCGAAGTACGAAACCATGTTTTATGGCTGGTAAGGATTTTAAAGTCTTAAGCCATAAAATATCCTGATACGTGTATTGCTAAGATTTGCTACCCGCAGCTTTTAAAGGCTTCTTCGGACGGATTCACGTATAAAAGAAGTAAGAATTTAAGTTCTTTAACTCGAGGAAATGACTCCGCAGTGAAATTGTTTGTCTAAGTTTAAGTTTGTGGACGGGCAATCTTCTAAACTTAATCGAAGGGCCGCTCGGGATATCGACACAGACTAACGCCGCCATTTTCGAAGATTTTTATCAATTTTACGACAAGTTCGACACAAATATTGATACTCTGCGTTTCGTGAGATTAAATTGGAAATGGCAGAAAATAGTTTTTATGGGTTTGACTTTGATGCATTGCTACTTTCACTTTAGAGGTTAGATCGATTGATGGAGCAATGCCAGAGAAAAAACAAACCCTTCCTTCCTGAATGGAGATTTCTTTTTCTTCTAATATTTCTCCTGTTGCGTACAAGAGATTCTTAAGCTTAAAAGTGTTTTTGACTTTAAATCATGCTAGAAGAATATGACATGGTTTTATAAATTTAAAAGTATTTGAGTTCAAGTACTTAAGAAAATTAATGCTAACCATTACTCAAAACCTTTGAAGAGGGGCGGGGTCATTTGAAGAGGGGCGGGGTCTTTTATAAATTCTTAAATATTCAAGCTTTATTTAAAAGATAAACGTTCAACTGTCTTCTCTTTGATACAATTCGAAATATAAAATTATAGTGCAATTTTGGAATATTGAGGATTAGTTTCGCTTAGTTATTTAAAGCTCCGTTGAAACAATATTTAAGCTATTTTTTGAATGGACCTCGATTTTTGAAGTTCAGCAGATGACGAGGACTGCCCCTGCGCTGGCACCGACATCTCCACAGAATGCCACACATGCAGGAGGATGTTTCGCTTGGTAGGTTTCAATGCGTATCAGACCAGCTTATTCGACAATTCTTCGCTGAAATTGGGTCCCGACCCTGAAACCCTTTGTTCCAAAACCTCACCACCAATCCATAGTGGCCCATTGAGATTAAGTTATTTCTTTATTATTAATTGATCTTTTAAAATATATGGAATAGTAGAATTTTTAAAAAATAATTTTTTTTTATCTCGATTTCAAGAAAGACAAATTTATTGAGAAACCGCTTTACACTTTTCATGTACTACATCTGCATCAGCATATATGCTAAGGCGAAAATTCGATCGCAATCTATCTGCCCCGACATTCAATTAAAGATGTTGAATAAGCTAAGAAAAAAAATTACCATTCTAAAATTATAGCATATTGGCATATTTCCATTCAAGACTTTAAAAAAATTCTCTTAATGACAGACATTAAAATGCGTATTGGTAACCCTTGCTTTTCCTTGATAAAAATTTAATTTTTAATATTTCACTGATTTGATCCAAGAAATAAATTTTTCTTCCCATTTTAAATATAAAACCATTTCTCGAAAATCCATTCCATATTATCTTAAAGAAATTAAATCATCCCCAGCACTTATATAAAATAACTGTTTATTTTTTGCATTGGTAAAATTTGCCGATATTCCAGGATTTTAATAATTCAATTAATGATCAAAATATGTCTTGAGCGCAACTTGTTCTCGAAAGTTAGTTTTGGAATTGGTTGGGTGTCAAGTCGAAAGCTTGGGATTGTTTCTTGATTTAGCTTGGAATTGCCTTTTGATTTAGCTTAGAATTGTTTTATTTCAGCTGAAACTCCTTTGGAATATGTAGAAAAACTGAGCATAAATAGAAGATTTGAATTGTAGAGATTTTGGAGTTTAGTTCTAACTATTAACAAATCTTAAGTCTTTTCTGTCTTCTTTGTATCTCTGCTTTCCGTCATTGCATAGTTTCATAAACCAAAAACAATCCAAAATTTTATATCATAAAATAAAATATTAGCCTCTTTTCTTAAAAGTTTAAAAGGATTTGATGTCAGAAAATTGACGACAGGAAAAAATTTATGTTTGATGCAATGTCAACTAATTTCTTAAAAGTTGTACGGAAATTTTATAATCTTTGAAACAATTTTTCTACTTAAATAATGTAGGGAATACAGATATCTCTTGTGAACATAAATTGAACATAAGAAATAATGGGGACTTGTATTAAATGTTTCGGCCAAATGTGTTTTTAGTACTGAGATATTGTTAATAACAATAACTTTCACATAAAGTTTACATGTGTTTTTGCCAGACTAGGTCTTTGCGTTACTTTTATCTTGACTACTACACTTTTGAATTCATATTTACGCTATAGGCTTTATCACTCCAAAAATAATTTCATAACCTTAGATGAACGAATTCCTTTAGTTCACAATACCATTTATCTGAGAGGCGTTATTCCTCTTTTTTGCAAAGTAATTTCACCACTGTAAATTAATATTAGACACTATTAAGATAAATTCGACACTTTCTGACAATATTTTGATGAATTCTACAATATTTCGATAATATTCGACTATATTTTTATAAATAGATCCGAGGAAATATACAAAATGTTTTTGTTATTCAAATTGCTTTTTTCTTCTTTTTTTCAGAATTCACATTTCTTCTAAGTATTGGTAAAAAAAAAGAGGACTTGGAGTTTACTGGCATACGAGTTTAACTTTCCCGTCCTACATCAGGTTTACTGTGAATAAGGTTGGACAAGCCAAAACTGCTTTTGAAATTGATAACTTATTAATGGAATTTTTATGACATTGTACAACTAAAAGGATTAATTTGTTCTCTGAAATGCAGAATCAACAGTGAAAAGCTTCAATTACGAATTTTTCTCCCTCTATGCGCTTAAACGTGAATGTTCCACATCAGTTTCTAAAAGGCACATGCTCACTAGTAAGAAAAATGTGTATCCTTGTACATACGCCCAGTACAGCCATTAGCAAAACTGCAAGATAAATGTGTGTTGTTAGTTAATTCCTTATTTTTTTAAAAAATAATTCAGTCTTTTAATAATTTTCAAATAATTGAGAGGGGTTTTTTTTCTCATTTGTTCAAAATAGCCTTATGATTCATTTTTTTTATAAATAGATTTGCAGAAGGATAGTTTAGGCTTTTTAATATAAAACTCTTTTTCCCCTTTTCAAAAGTTGTAATTATTTTTTTTATCATTGATGGAATATGATAGGAATTTGCTCCGCTGGTATAAGAATGTGGCTGATATTGAGTCAGCTATTTAATGAATGTATGAGCACAAACAATACTGTGCATATTAAGTGTGGCAAATTCAATTTTTTTATAAATTTCTTCATTTCTCATTTCTGCCTCAAAGCAGTTTCAACTGCATTTTCTTATTAAAGAAAGTTATACTTAACGAGTCTAAACTAGAATGAACGTGTAATCTAATTGAACATGTAAATTTCACATGTAGACCATTTTACCATCAGTTGCCTTCTAGATGCTGTAGGAATGCTTATGCAAGTTGAATAGTGGTAATGCATGTTTGTTGATTAAATATTAGGATAATTAATCAGATTTCATGTTTCAGGACAACTCAGCAAATTAAGTTTGGGACAATTTCTCCAAAAAAATGAGTATATATGGATGTAAACACGACACACCTCTTCGGACCGACAAATTTCTAGTGTAAAATAGATAATACATTAATAAAGATCTAATTAATATATCATTGCAAAACCTTAATTAGAATTATTAGCTACTGACGCTGATTCATCAATAATATGAAGAAGACTTATTGAAATGTGGGCATGAGCAAGAACACCAGTTAAAAAACAGTTGTTAACACTTGTAATGAAGAGAAAATGTTTACATCGAGTCAAGAAATATCAATTATGAACTAGTTAAAACTGGAATAATGTTGTATTTGGTGATAAAACATTTTTTTGTGTGTGCGCAAGGGATTCAACCGTCATTTGCCAGACGAAATGTTGGAAAACCACCGAGAACAATATCTTAAACAGTTTAATGCCATCAGAAGCAAATGTTTTGGGATTATTTTATGTATGGAGAACCTTTCAGTTCAGTACTAGTTGAAGGGATTATGAATTCTAAAAAATACAATTCAATATTTGAAGACAAAATTATGCCTCTGATGCAAATGCTTGCTGATGCTGTTGGTACCTTTCAACAAAATCTTGCTCGATACCACATTTCCAAGCTGGTAAATAAATTTTTTCAAATTAAGATACTAACAGTTCTCGATTTGCTTGATAATTCTAGCGATGCAAATATCATAAAAATTTCAAAAGCCTTGTAAAGGAACCTGCGAATAAAGTGGAGTTCTACAGTAAGAGAAATATGATTGTGAATGTCATAAAAGTTTAGTTACATGTTGGTGACGGCAAAAACGTATATTATAAATTAGTGGAATCCATGCTAAACGTGTACAGGATCTAGAGAAGGGCATATTTGCAACTAGATTGCTTACCATACATGTAAGTGAGTTTATTCGAACTAAACAGCAAAGATAAAACTTTTTGTGTTTGTCCCTATTAATTTACACAGTATTGTAGTTGGTCAAACAGAAATTGCACTATAAATTAATAACTCGGTATTATTAATTTTTATGACAAAGAGCAATAAAATGATATTCATTAGCTGAATTTGTTCTCTGAAATGCGGAATCAGAAATGAAAATTTTCGTTCTAAATGTTTCGTCTTTTCTGCGTGTAAACGTTGGCGCCCCACACAAACTTTTAAAAGGCACGTCTTAAGCAAGAGAAAAAAAAAATACTAGTATTGCACATAAGCTTAGTAGAGTCAATAGCAAAATTGCAAGACGAAGCAAGAATCGATTGAGTATTTTGAACACAATTCTTTCATACATCGTGCCCACAATCGACTGGAAAGCTAGGAATACTGAGAGGAAGAACGATTAGGTGCACGACGTGTTCTGCCACATTACTTTTGCTCTCTATTCTCACTATCCATTCATGTTGTGAGATGGGGTTGGGGGGGGGTTGGGAACTTTTCGTTCGTGGCAACAAGAAAAGCGGATGTGTGTTTCCTCTGAAAGTTTTCGAGATAAAAGAAATTGGGAGACACAACTAGGATGCACCATAATTTTTTTTCTCGGAGAGTCGTGCAACTTCACTTGCATCGGTTGAATACATGCGGATGCCAAATTTCTTTTATTATTATTCTTTTTGCGTTTTTCAGCTATTATTCAGGATTGGATTGAACCCAGTTACTTGTTTCTGATGATTTGAGCTCCTTATTCTATTTCCATTAATTTGAAGACTAATCGTTTTAATTTTTATAGTCGACTTCACTGCGTCATGACTCATTTTAGACTCACAGTCAAAAAATTTCATCTTCAATAAATTGACTCTTGTCTTAGAATAGCATATTCGACAGTACATTCGACGATATGCTGTATTAAGAAATGGATGATAATGGTGACTCGAGAATTTGATTTTTCTTGCAGAAATGCGGATTGAATGACAATCCTCCCCCCCCCCCCCAAAAAAAAAGTAAAAGAAAGAAAAAAAAACGTCTTATTATAGCTCTTGATAGAGTTGCTCAATTATTTCTGTAAAAGCTATAATATATAAAGGCCTAAATATAATGAAATCTATGATATATAATGACCTAATTATAATAGAGGCTATAATATATAATGGCCTAAATATTATGTCCATGATATATAATGGCCTAAATATTATGTCCATGATTTATAATGGCCTAAATATAATAAAGATTATAATATATAATGACCTAAATATAATAAAGGTAATAAATGCTATAATACATAACGGCTTATATATAATGAAAACTATTATATTTAATGGCCTAAATCTGAAAGAATTGCAATTACAATGAATTGGAAAAGAGATAAATAAATTTCATTTAAAGTATTTCTGAATAAAGAATATGATATTCCCATAATATAAAAAATTATTCATTGTTGCTCTCAAAGGAAGTCGAAATACTCATTAAAGCGATTGTCGCATCATAGTAATTGGAAGCACAATTATTTTACTATAAGTCATTTAAATATATCAATGGGTTGCTGCCTAAAGAGTTATAAATTAACAATGTGTTATATTAGCAAATGGCTGGTATGTTCAGTTAATGCAAACTATTCAATCAGTTTTCACTGAATGTCTATGTAAATCTGTTAACTGGCTGTTATCTAATAGGAAAACGCAAGTCAATGCTCGGACTTTAATTTCATCAACATTATGAATAGTGGTAATTAACGGACATTCACTAGTGATTCTAAATAAATTAAGATTCAAGACCGAAAAATACGAGTATTTATCTTATATACATATTTCAACGAACTATAAGTACTCGAA
This sequence comes from Argiope trifasciata, assembly GCA_026543055.1. NCBI lineage: Eukaryota > Metazoa > Arthropoda > Arachnida > Araneae > Araneidae > Argiope > Argiope trifasciata. Next base: position 2,517,254 of record JAPMOQ010056242.1, read on the forward strand.
CTAAGTAAAATTTCAAGATTAGTGTGGGATCTGACTCACATTGTAATTGTGCCACATATATTGACATCACATTGACCAAGTGTAGCAGTTTCATATGATCAAAAACATAATATAAATTAAAGCATTTTGGCAATTTCTCTTTTAGTTATTACGTTTATATTCAAGTGAAGAACAATTATTATATGACAGTTCAAGTTTTATAAATATATATATTTTTTGTGAAATCGGCTAAATTTTCTAGAAATAGAAATTTCTAAGAATTTTATGCCATTGAGTTGATTCGAATATAAATGAGGTAAAAATTTAAACTACAATCTTAAGCAAAATGTACTACATTTGCCACATGCCATAATATTTTTAATATACCGAATTCTCAACAATGTAGTTTTATGCCCTTCTCCGATATTAAGAAAAAAAAAGTTAATGACGACATTAAAATATGCTTTCTAATATTAAAAAAATAGCAGAAAAAAACTATATTAGAAAAGGGAAGACGAAATAAGTAACAAATAAAGAAAGGAAAAGATTTTCACAAATATATAATAAGAAAATAGAAATCAATGATCATTCTCACATTTCTCCAATGCACTGGATATTGGAAAATGAAGAAAACTCATTTTAAGAAGTTATTGCCCTTTCCAATAATATTAATACTAAATATACTTCTTTACAAAAGATGGAAATCATGAAGAATGATTGAGAGAGATTTCTCTAAGAGAAGTTGAAAGAAGAAAATTAAGATCAACATTTAATGTTTAAATCTTATTTCAATGACTAAAAATGATCACATAAAAGTTTTCAATATTTAATCATATATATATATATATATAATTTTATATTGAATTTTGAAAAAATATTTATAAAATTGCCAGTTTAAAAGTTTTAGATTTTGGATTTCTTTTTTGATTTCTTGAAACATTTCTACAATAATTATTGTATAAGCAATTTAAAGAATACTGCAAAATCTACTTTTTGTTGACACAGACCTAAGATGATTTTTGTTTAAAAAATTTTTAAACTGCGATTATGAATACGGTCTCAGATTTTTCTGCCTTTCTGTGAAGAATACTATCCCATAATTTACATATATACACTGTTGCGAATCTGTAATTTTGCTTTCCCTCAATAATAATATCATCGTTAACAAGACTGATCTACAGTCATCTGTATAGAATGGTGTCCGGGTTTTGCATCAATGATCTCAGAGTTTGGCGACATACTTCCATTGGAAGATTTGGTGACGAATTTGGTGACATAATGGATAATACCCGAAACAGAGAATTTTCCCGATCAGTCCATTAGGAGCCGAGATACATACATAATATTCCTGATTAGTCTAGAAGGTTTAGCCCCCACTTTCGCTGCTATATAAGACCAGCCATCTGAAGCTGAAGAAGTTTAGTGTGGCAGTGGTCGACCGAGAAGATCTGAATAAAGAGGTCTTGAACAGAGGAGTCGCCGAGAAAGCACCGGACTATCGGTGGAGTGCTGGATCGCTGTGTGCTATTGACGTGTCTTCTGTCAAAGTCTGTTGTGTGTGTCTATCCTGAACAGTGCGATCGATCGGTAGACCTGAACTGAGATATATGGAAGAAGAGTCCTGAGAGTTGGAAGCGCCGGGAGAATACCGAAGCCCCGAATGAATGCTGAATTCCTATGTGGCATATTCTGACGAAGCCTGCGTCTTGTGTTGTAGCTCATTGTGTCGTCGTCGGGAACGGAGCAGTCCTGAACTGAGAAGTAGTCGCGTTGTGTGAAATAGTGAGTCGGCAGCGAAAGCAAGAAGAGACAGAGGAGTAGCTGTGGACGTTGTTACTACAGAGTTTCTGCGTGTGGACTACTGTTATTGTCGGCTACCGTATGCTATAGTGTTGCTGTGCGCTGTTCTGTCTGTCAACTATGTACAGATAAACTCTATTCTACATATAGTTTATCTGTACATAGTTGTACTATATATATTTGTAGCCTTCAAGCTGTCCTATTTTCGCTCTGTAAATATACTTCGTCTGTGTGGTGTCGTCTACTGAAGGACTGATCATTATTGTGTGTGTTCATCTTCTCGCACCATATACCTCACTATACAAATACAAGTAGCACGGATAAGGATAGTAAGAATGATTGGAAATCCGTAAGAATATATGACTAAATATTTCTATCCATCTGTCATTTTCTCTCCATATATATATCAAATGGTTTCGATTTGAAATACCTACGAATATTCGGTAATAATTTACGTTTCTCTTTCTTTATGCATTAAACCAAATATGTGTTGGAAATATGTGATATCGTTATTATTTTTAAAGTATAGGGGGAATTTCCTTTCTCTTGTTCAAAAACTTGATATTTTCATTTCTTTTTATTTCCTCGTAAGCAAATATTGTAACCGATAGAAAGATTCAGTCTTATGTTTTTGATGAATATCTACTTTGTAGATATTTTTCTTAATCCTAAAACCCAAATTCATAGAGTTATATCAGTGCATGAACAAGTTATTCAAAAATATTTTGTGCTAAACAAATGTACTTTGGAAGAATTATTTTATTCCAAATTTGAGTATTTCTATTTCATTTCTGACAAATTCTAAGTATCCTTCACTATAACAAGAAAAATGACATGCCGAAAGGAATTTACTACCTGAAGTGATTGATGTTCGAAGGGGAAGTGGAGATACTTTGATTATATTAAAGCCCTTCTGATTTCGTGTGATCTCTGATTTTTAGGGTAGTACAAATTTGATTTCCCACAGCGTTTACGATCTTCCCCTAGGTTGAAAATTTTCAAATGGGAAAAATCAGAGCAATACAATTACTTATGAAACTAATTCCCCCTTTTACAATAAACTTTCATTATTCAGTTGCTCATAGATTTGAAATCTTTGTGAATCTAAAAGTGTGTACATATAATGTAATCAGTCAAATTTTTTCCAAGGGAGTCTTCTTCAATTATCATATTTGCATCATTACTTTCCCATCCTGCCTCCACATGTACTTCATTCATGGAGCACATGAGGTAATGTTCCACTCACGTATTTTCAGGTGTTCATACACATATTCGCATATTTCACTGTCTTGACCCGATGTTTTCCCAGTATTATGCTTAACTTTAGTGTTCATAGCATACATGTCTCTCCCATAGGGCACAGTTTTCATTAACAGAGATTTCAGTTCAGTGGAAATATAGCAAAATAATTAAGGTAAATAAGAATATTCTTTAAAAAATACTTGTTGTTTTGGTAACCTCATACTTTTACGATATAAAGACCTGCAGTAGCATGTGTTGGATCTCGCGAAATCTAAAGCATTCTTTCACTTCACACGAATGAAAGGCCCTTTCTTTCACCTCCATCCATGACATTGTAATAGCACCTACACAAAATCCCTGGTTTTAAAGCTCACCATTTTAAGAAATATGATAATCATTTACTTCTCATAAAATAATTTAATTAATACATTTTAATTTTATACTTATTACCTTACTATTTTCCTTAAAAAATTCATAAAACTTGATTACAGAATTGGAAAGAAAAAAACTGGCCATGATAGAAATATTTTTTTTTTTGCAGTTTAAAAATATTTATAGTATATAAATCAAAGTTATTAAAAAATAGAGCCCTTTCCACCATAAATGCCCAAAATTGTTCCTCTATTTTGTTTCTAAAGCATGCTTTAAATGGAGAAAGGATTACACTGAATTTTTTATATCATACTTTTTGAAAAATGCATGATTTTAAAATTTTGAAGAAATATTGCAATTATATACTTTTGATAAAGTAATTTAATTTATGATTTTACTTTATAGTTATTGTGCTACCTTTCATCTTAAAAATTTTGCAATACTTGATTAAAGGATTTGAGTCATGTTTCATGCTAGATTATCATAAAACATATTTCCCAGTATCAGTGAAAGTAAAATAATTTGTTACAGTTTAAAAGCAATCTTAAAATATTATATTTTTAAATGACGTATAAAGGAGCAAATTATTAATTTTAATTAGCTTATTTCGAGCCAAAATGTTAATTGAAAATATCCTTATAAGAAAGAACACTTTCTTTGAATACATAGACATGTATCTTCTGTCTTAATTTTACGACTTGAGAAAAATAAATGAACCTTTGCGACATCACAGTTTTCAATTAGCTAAGCCTATTAATTAAGATTTCCCAATAAAAAGCAATTTAAATATTTAATGGAAGTTTTATTCTTTTTTGAAAATAAGGATTTTTCTTTTTAATATGACATTAAAGCAGTCTTTTGAAAGTACCTCTACAGCCTTATTGGTTCATACAGAACAGAGTAAAATTTTTAAACAAATTGAATTTTACATTTTAAAATAATAACAGAAAAGAGAGCTATCAAACCGATACTTATGGAATCTGGTTTTATATAGTCCCGTTAATGCAAACTCTCTTTATGGCAGAATATTTAAATGCATTTTACTTTTTTCAAAAGTATTTTTAAAACTGAACTGTGAAATCATATTTCAAATTCTATTGATTCGGATTAATTTAAAAGCTCAAAACAGGTCATGTCGAAACATTAAATGGTATTTACAATGATATTAGAAAATTATTATTAAAGCAGTATTAAAAACTATTAACAGGATAAGACTTATCTTTCGAATTTAATTTCCTGTTGTTTTGGTATTCTATACATTATCTATTTACCGTTTGAGCTGTATTTTGAAACGATAATAGGAAATAGTATTCTAATTTTTATTATGAAATCATATTTTTTAAAAATCAATGAAATATTTATGTACTTTACCTGCATCATAGCAAATTAAATAATCACTTCTCCAATTTTTCAAAAGAATTTAATAAATAAATGATATTCTATGTAAATGATTTTATTATTTCCCTATTTTATTCTTTTGATGTAAAGATGAATTTATGCTTTTCAGAAAATGTTTGAAAATATTCACAATATCTCGTAAAGGCAAGTATCATGGACTTTTGTTTCTGAAATACTGCTCTACTAGGCTACACTACTGAGAAATAAAAAAATAAAAAAAACTACCTTGCACAGTTACTTGAACATTCAATGTATCTTCGCCATAATCATTCGAAGCAATGCATGAGATTAGAGCAGAATCTTTTCTATCCGATTTTTCTATCGTCAAAATAGAACGCTCTCCATTTACAGTAGTTTCTGTTCTGTGTGAATAACTGAAATAAAAAAAAGATAAATAATTAATGCATAAAAAGATAAAAAAATAAAGATTAAGCATAAAAAATAATCTTTATTATTGATCATCTATCTTGTTGCCAAAACTGAAAAAACATTTTTTATTACTTAAATTTTTAAACTTGATATAGATTTGAAATAAAGCTTTTAAAAAAATAATTTGTTAATATTAATCCGTACAAATAATATGAGATGTCTAGTAAATTTCAAATTATTATATTAATGCACTATATATTACTATTAATTGTAATATTTCTAATATTTTAATTACATATTAATATTGGTAATTGTAATATTTTATTTAGGAATATGAGTATTCCTGTTGTATGATTTAATATTAATTATAATATTACTTAACAAGCCATGGTTATTAGTACTTAATATAGTTAATATGATATCCTGCATCAGGGACCATATCAATGTGGACAGATAGCCAACTATTAAATGGTTACTATGCTTTTGAGGAGAGCCCAAACATTTGGGGACTCCAAGCATAGGAACACAACGACCATTTCTTCGAAAAGTAATGTGTTGTTGTTATTTTGTACTATTTAAGATTCATGCTTGATTGCCTTAAATAGTGCAAAGAAACTATATTTGTCATTGATACGATTCACATCAGTGATTATTCATAATCTAGCCTCGGTTTAAAATTACGAGGTTCATCCCAATATAGACCTGGTTTTGATTCAAAAAGGGACGTTAATATAATTAAACTAAACTAAACATCAGTGATTTGAGTCGCAAGATTTAAATAATGCAATTCACATCAGTAACATGAATTGTATGATTTAATTGATACGCTTCATATTAATGCTGATTTTAAGATATCAAAGATAGGTATATGCCTGCAGATTACGTGATGTATCAAGGATTCGGTGACTATCAACGTGTATTGAGCATTTTGAATAAATTGAAATCGTTCTGTAACTTCAACACGTTGAAATCACGGTTAAATAAATATAGAACAGATCTCTGTTGATTTTAGAGTACCAAGGATGGAGCAATATTTTTACATATATATGGGGATCTATGCATTTAAAGCTCAGATTCGAATCTAAGTGATTATCCATCAACATTTAAACTATCTTCTTCATACCTATATTTACCATTATCTTAACCATTTATTTTGCCTTTAACAACAATAAGTCTTGTTATCTGTAATTTAAATATTTTAACTGTAATTTGACAATATTGCTTAGCCTTAACTCTATTGTTTATGCATAAATTAAAGCTAATATTGGCAATGACTTTCAATTCTAAATTCTGCATGGTAGGATGAAAAATTCTTTTTTATTTAGGGTTTAGATTTTTTCATATAATCCTTCTTCTCATCCACAGACATATGATTAATTAATATGGTATGTTATGAAATCTTACAATAGCTAATTTCCATAAGAATAAAATGAGAAAGTTGCTGGGTAATTATGAAAGGTCTTTTCACTCACTAAACATATTCGATAACGAATAATTGCCATTATTCAGACTCTGATTAATTTTGGAACATAAACAGATGAATACCCTCCCCTCCCTAAAAAGACTGAAATTGAATTTTATAAATTTTTTATGAGCTTATAAGGTTTAGTAAGTTTCTCTGCATAAAGCCTTTTTTCAGGGCAAAAGCACATGCTTTTACAAAGCTAACGCATGTTCAGTGTATAAGGTTTCAACTATATTAAAAGGAAGAGTAGAAATTTCGAACATTTACTTACCGTGTTTCTTTGCTTGTGTCAAGAAGAATTCCGTTCTTTCTCCAGGTAAATGTCATCGGCCTGTCTCCTTCTGGAGTGCAATCAATCGTGACTTTATCTCCTCTTCGAGTGCTCACGATCATAAATTTTGTCAGGAAGTGAGGAGCACCTGAAGAAATGAACATTAATAATCCAACACCTGTTTGCATATGCATAGGGACAAATCCTAAATCTTTTTTGAAGTCATTGAAATTTTATCGAAGAAATTTTAGAGCAAGGCATTAGCATAATATTTTTCCAGCTCGTTTCACGAAGCAGTTTAGCTGTTGGTGCATGTTCGAGTTTAAAAATTATTATTATTACTTATTTTAATTTGATTTTAGAAAATAAACTACCTATAAGATTATTGATTTAAACGGATAAAATAAATTGAATTGTTCTGCACAGCAAGGAAAGTATGATTTATAAAAAGAAGCAGCTGTTTGATTTGCGATTGGTGATAGTTTCCATGGCCCTTTTACAAAGCAATTTTATAATGCTTCATTTGCTATATATAATCTTTCTTTATACATCCGGGTATCAATATCTTGAATTTTCATTGAATTTATCTTAAACATTTTTTTAATACAGATGTCCTTTAACAATGGTCTAGGTAATTTCTAAGACTTTTGCGATTAACAAGCTCGTAACATTAGAAGTTCGAATAACTTCTATGTATCTTTGATTTGTGTAATGTAAATGAATACGGCAAAAAATGTTTTAAATGACATAGGTAATTATATTTAATTTTGTTAAATTTCATAAATGAAAATTCAGCTGCCAAAGCTTTAATACAAGCCATTCTTCCTACTGAATTACAATAATTTTGACAACCTATTGCTTTAAACAAACAATTTTCCTCACTGACGCAACTAATATAAATTGAAATATTAAGTATTTTTAACTTATGTCGATCAATACTCGTCTCATTTAAATGTTACTCATTCGTATTTGCAGATCATTATTATATTGGATGATGAAATGATCTAAATCTTCTGAAATCAGATTATTAATAGTTCTATAATCAAGGCCATAAATTATCCCAGAAGTGGTTAAAATATGAATGAATTTATATTATTGTATAAAAATGATTATTAGAATTACGAGACAGAAAAAAAAATCTTAATTTTTTTTGCAGAAAATTTACTAATGCAGCTAAACGTTAAGAAAAATTAATATTTACTTTATTTAAACAACCTTTCTAAATGGGTTTTGTCTCTAACGATTAAAAAAATAACTTGAAAGCTCCATCATACATTGAAAATTGCGTATATGCGTTAACAATAATGAAAGATGCGTAACAATTCTTCAAATATTGAATTTTTCATTCAATAACATACTGTGTTACATTAACAATTTGAAATGTTTAAAATGATTATTTGTAATAGTTAATTATGTAAATAATTCTTTAGAAGTTTTGAAAAGATGACTTCAATAAATATTAGGCTCACCTCCACTTTAAAAACATTTTCTATTCTTAATTAACCATTTTTATGAAAATGCTTCTCATTAACTATTGAGTTCATTTGTCTTTGTTTTTAGAATAGACTATTCCATCTAAAATATCTATTAAGTTCCAATTTGCCGTACTGTCAAAGTGTTGAAGCATTGAAAAGAAGCAGTAAAATGCTGAACAGTGTTGAAAACATACCTCATCAAATATTTTTATCTCAAGAAATATTTCTCCCTCTCCCAGAAATATTTAAAATTCCTAATTGATTATTAATACAAAAGCATAAATGTTTCTCTTTAATTATTAAGTTCGTCTATCTATCTTTATTTTTAAAATAAACAATTTCGTACACCATATTGACTAAGTTTCAATTACTCATTTTTTTATTTCAAGAATTATATTTCCTCTATTCATAAATATTTTTAATTCCTAATTCACTATTACTTTGTTAACATAAATGTCTCTCCTTAATTTTGTTGGTTAAAATCGTTGTCAGTTGTCTGCCTTTATTTTTAGAATGAACAATTTCCTTCGAAATATTGTTTAAGTTTTAATTTACCGTATTGAAAAAAATGCATTGTTTATAAATACGGCCTTGTTAATACAGACAATAAAATATATATTTTTAACATCTTTTTTTATAATAATATGCCCTGAGATAATTAAATAAATCCTCAAAGATTCAAGACAAAAATGTTAGTTTTTAAATATTTGAGATAAGATTAGTTTTGTCTACATATTAAACAAAAATATTTTTTTTTCTAAATAAAATTTGAGGAAATTTACATCCAAGAGTCCCGTAATATAAGAGAAAAAATATATTAAATGATCTAAAAGAGCTTAATAAATCTTTTATTAGAGCAAATTTTTTAAATAATCCTTCATTCCTTTTCAAAATAAAAAGTTGTAATCCTCTTAAAAGGAAAAGAGAGTTCTGAGCTTTTTTCCATATAAATGAGATCATTTCATAAAAGAACAAAGCTACCAAAACTGAGCTACTAATCTCTTACTTTTATATTTTGTTCTGAATCACGTTTAAAATTCCAGAATTAATTTTAAGGGTAATACAGAATATTTACTGAAAGTTAAAAAAACTCTTTGTAAAATGCTTATAGTCTGATAGTGTTTTTTTTTTTGACCAAAACCTCTATAAAATGCAGCTTGGTTTAAATTTGATTTCACAGGGTAAAACATTTTAATATTTTTTTACATATAGTTAGTGTTTCGGAACTTATTTTACACTCACTTTTATTCAAAATTTTAATGTTTATATGCCTTAAAAATTAAAACTCTACTTGTAATTGTATAAATTAATTCTATTTGGTAATTACTATTTTATATAGTTTCATATATCATTATTTTATTATGTTTATTCTTCTTTTCATATATTATTATTTCAAATTTTGTAATTAATGTCTTCGAAAATAACAGTTTAAGTTGAATGTCATGCTGTACTAAAGAAGTCACAGTTAATTGAAACTCATAAAATCATAGCTAACTTTTAAGTTCTCTTAATTAAATACTCACAAACAAAATTTCGCAATGCAAAGTCTATTTATATTTTATTTAAAGGTTGTTGTGCACTACCAATAGTTTTGAAAGTAACAACAAAATTAACTATTCTTTATATTTTTAAGAAATTTATAAATGCTTTTCTAAGATATATAAAGAAAGAAAAAAATTAATAAATGAAAATTCTGATGTAAATTTTAATTAAATATTATTATCAAGAAGGCTTAATGATTTATTTTATGAATCATTAAATCATCGCTCTATCAAAAATGAAACAAATATTCAATATTTAATGTACAACAAATAAAATACATTAAATGACACAGATTGCAAGACAGCAGTAATAAGAAACGACCATTACAAAGTTTTGTCCTTTTCTCTGAGCAATTTTTTTTTTCCTTTTCTATCTTCAATAATTGTTCACATGTGAAGAATACTCAATACGATTCAGTCAAGAATGGGGGAGACATTTGTCGCTTGACTGATCACGTTACTTCTAGCGATTTATTAAGTTTCCGCAAAGTGAAAATCGATGTCTTTTTAAACCTAATTGAAAATGTCACCCAGCAATAGTTGCCTTTGAAGCACAACGTTTCTAACTTACTGTGAACTGTCAGCCGGACAACAGCGCTAAGACCGGATCCCACACCATTATTGGCTTCGCAGAGGTAATATCCGGCATCACTGGGTTCCACGCTGCGAAAATTGAGGGAACCATTGACCAGTATGTGAATGTGGGAGCTGCTCACAATAGTTTTGAACTGCTCCGGGGGCTGACCTGCAAAGAAAGATAGGCTGTTCACTGAATAGTGATGCCACTACACAACTGGATGCAGCTCTTGTGCTGCTTTAGAATTGGTATGGTAATAGATTGGGAAATCGCATAATAGCAATGACGCATTTGTAAAAGCTTTGAATTTTATAGTTAAGAACATGGTTTATTTATCACTACTTGTTTAGAAAACAAGCATTTCATTACCAAGATAAAATAATTTTCAAGTCTAAATAACTTATCTTATATTTAAAGTTTAGAGCATGGTTTATTCATCACGCCACTTGCATAGGATATAAGGATTTTATTATCAAAATAAAATTATTTGCAAGTCTATATAATTCACCTTTTTTTAAAAAAAATAATTTTACAAATTTCAAGCAAAAATACATCAAAATTATGTTGTTTAATTATAACTTTAAAAAAGGAAAATTCATTTAATTTTATTAAACAACTTCATAACCTTTAAAGGACTATCTTTCATATTTATTTATATTTTCAAATAATTATCCTTCATTTTAATATAAAAAATCTATACACATAATATGAGATGATATTTAAGAAGCATCTTCGTAATAGTTTAATTTTAATTAAGATCATTGAGAATAAACCTTTTTCTCAAATTTTGCTTCTTATACCATTCCCATTTCTTTTTTCGAAAATAATGAACTTAGTTGTAAAACATTGCAATGTGCAAATTAAAATAATTCCCTATAGGTCTTAAAGATATCGAAATTTCAAATAAATACGCATTAAAAATATGCTATTTGTATAAATTATAATCTTGAAATGAAGTTTCACAAAGAAAAAGACGTGTTGAATATTCATAAAAATCATTAATGAATCTCATTCTCAAAACTAATTTTACACATACTACCTTTGTTTAAATATCTAAAAAAATAATTTCAATTTGACTTGTGATACCAACTATTATGAAGGAAACTGATAAATTAGAATTAAAATGAAAGTTTAAGTATTTTATTAAGAATTCAATCTAATTATTTTCTAATTAATTCTAACAATATGCACATAAATATTCTGAGAATGCACAAAGTGATTGGCGAATGCAAATTTAAAGAGACAAATGCGATGTATAATGAACTTTCATAAGGAAAAAAAGTTTAAATAAGCAAATTATGAAAAATTAAGATTATGAATTAATTAATTTCATTATGCTTTAAATTGATTTTGGTTGACAGTAACAAATTAATTTTTCTTAATGAAAGTTTATACGAATAATCCCTTTGAAACTTATTTCAAAAATTAATCTCGCTAAGAAGAATATTATATTTGTTTCGTTAATTAATTAAGTATTTCGTTTTTTTTTTGTTTCCTTTAATCTATAAGTTTTTTTAAGAATATAACTTTAGCATATTACTTAAACTCATTCAGACTAAAAATTTGAAATCAATCACATAAAAATTAAAACTGTTATACCTTTTGAGATAATAACAGCAATTGACTATTCCAAATAGCTGAACCAGTACCATCTGTAGCTATTAAAATTTTGTAGGGCCAAAGAGAGAAACAGAATATTTTCTCATTTTATTTTCAGCCCTCAAATTATAGCGGGATTTTTATCATTATCAAAAAATTTTAATTCAAGATTTTTATGAATCTATACATTTCGAACCACCCCAAGTAAGAGAAACACATACATGTTTATTAATCAATCTTCGACTTAATGTCTCAAAAACGTTCAGATGGTTAGAGCTAGAGGACTGAAAATCAGTATTTAGAAAAAAGACCGAATTTCAAGATTTTAAACTAATCTTGAATGAAATATATTCACAGAAATTATGTCCATCTGCTCAAGCACAAATGAGTAGATAAACCTTGACAAATAATTGTTACACCAATTCTATTAACATCTTAATCTCCTAAATCATATGTTTTTAATTTCTACATTTAATTCGTTTTGGAATAAAAAGAATATTTTCTATGATTTGCCCCCGAAATTCGAGCCAAACTCTTTCAGCGGTTTATCAAATAATCTAAAACAATTGTTGCATTTTATGCTATTTATAATTATAATATTTTCTTTATAATCCTGGGAGGGAATGGCAGAACATCTTGAAATTACACTTCATGCCTTTGAATTTATGGAAAACCTTTCAGGCAATATTTTTTTTCTGAAACTATCATGATTGCATAAATAGATATTGCTTCCATATATCTTTGCCATATCAATTGATTATGATTGTGTATTTTACAATATCAATAAAAAATTCTACACGACTTTTTTACCATTCTTGTCTTGATCAGATAATTGTTTTTTAAGCAGATTACCAACATTATTCCAATAGTAATAAAGATACGATTATATTAATATTTTTATATACCTTAAATTCTTTATTATCATATGTATTAATAAGAAATGGAATGCACGATAATAATAGGCAATAATTCAAAAAATATGCAGGTATAATTATTTATTGACCAATCAGAGCATAGCAGCTTTATCTTCGTCTATATTTCTTGGACAACGAGTGAAGCCTCTACGTGGGGGCGCAAATTACGCCTTTAATTATAAACCCCTTACTGATCCAGTCTAAAACAACTTGACCACTCCCTGAGCTTCTAAGTTTCGAGGAGAATAATGGCTGTTATCCTGGCTGCTCAGCTCTACTTGTTAAATGCTATTACAGAGACTATTATCGAAATAGTTATGCCTTTAATTTGCAAAGCACTTCAATATTTAAAGGTAACAGTCAAGGCAGCACACTTTCCGATACCATTCAATTATAAGACTAACAGCAAACACACTTCTCACTACTAATTCATTACCGTTTTCCCTTACTCGTTAATAGAAAGGTTGTAAATCATGTTTAATCTTATGAGAGCAAAAGATTATCAGCTGTTACTGGTAATCATTATAACAGCATTTTGTAAAACGATTTTAAATTTTTAATACATATTTTTAAAATTAATGCGTTTCTATTAAATCTCTATATTAAATAAGATAATAATAATGAGAAACAAACAAATAATGTAAATAACAGCTAATTAATTAAACTGCTAATAATGTTACATTTTTAATGTTATAAGCATATTTCTAGAAGCCAAAGATAAGAAACATTCCTTTTCCTTCATTGACTAAACTGTTATTTTAATTCGTAAACAATTTAATAAAATAGTTGAAGGTTATTCAATTATCATTACCTATTAACTGTAATGGCTAGTATTTTAAGAAAATGTTTTATTTTCTTATGTAAAAATATATATATTGAAGCGAAATCAATTGAAAAAAAATTCATTATAACAAATGAAAAAATATTTTAAAAGAGAGAGAAAAAGGAGGTAAAATATGTGAGTCTTTGTTCAATCCAAATTAAAAGGATTATTTTTATCGGGTTTTAAATATAACTTTATTAGAAATAACATATTTTCAATAAATAGATTGATTATATATGAACCTTTAATGTTACTAACGTGGATACGTTTATTTTGAAATAGAAAGAGAAATGGAAAGAAAAAAAGTTTAGCTCCAGAGTATTTAAATAATTTTACTTTTCTTTCTCATACCGTAATTAGATAACCTAAAGGTACATGAATAAGACTTAAAAAAACTGCAAGGAATTTTAGAAGTCCGTTCATAAAGTGTCAAAATAAAGTGTTTTTCTTAATTTCTTCTATAACATATTTTTCTTAATTAAAAGCAAATTCTTTATGTAAAAATTTAGCTAAAGTCGCGAAATAAGAAATTTTACTTACTAATTGCCATTTTCCATCTAACATGCGGCTGAGGAACGCCATCAGCTTGACAATCAATTCTGGCCGGTCGTCCCGCAACTGTAGAAGTGTCACTTGGTTCCAGCATCCATCTTGGAGGAACTATAGATTGTAATAAGTTTTTAAAAATTGTACAGTTTCATCTTTATTAATCAAATCTATTATTTTATTATTATTTAGCAAAGTATTTGTTTTTACCTACATTTGAATGCACCATTGCAAAAAGTTACTTTCAGGCTGATAGTTTAGTGCTCACTCTTTTGCAGTATTTATATAATTTAGGCTGCTGTTTTGGCTATGTTTTTTATTTTTTATTTTAGCTTGATTTGTGTATAGAGGTAAGATTTGAAAAGGTAAGCTGTCAAATTTCCAGTCACTCAATATACATTATAAATATAATTTTTGTGGGTATTTTTTCCATTTTTATCTTTTACCTATAAATATAGTGTATTATCCAATATTTGATTAATTTTAGAAGTTGGAAACTTTTTTTTCAAACAAAGTGGGTACACTAAACCTAATTGCAACACCATTTAGCCGAAGTTCAACACCAAAAGATGGACCGTAATGAAAAAATACTGCTCGTAGGAAAGCACGAAAGAAAAGGACTGGTTAGCAATGGAAATATCGAGAAATTGAATAAGGAAAAGGGCTTCGGAATACCAAAATGCAGAAACAAAGAGTAGGTATTTGAAATTAAAGAAAACAGAAGTCATGAAAAAAGAAATAAATAAAGGGATATATATATATATATATATATATAAGTTTTAAAAAATAACAGCAGCAATAGAAATTAAAATAGTATAAGTAATATATACATAACAAAATGAGAGAAAAACATATTGGCACTTATAAATATTAATTATTATGTATCATCCAATAATTTAGTCAGCACTTTTTCAACAATTAGGATGGTAGAGCATCTTATAAGTTCGAAGTTCAACATTTTTCAATCCTTTTGTATTCAACCATACCAAATTGATTATGGCATAATAGTTTTTTTCTAGCCCTCAATATGTAGAATATAATATATTAATTTATTATTTTTTTATTTTGTCGGTAGGGCTCTTTATCCTATCCTATATATCATACATCAATTATTTTAATTAAATTATTCAATAGTTGCATAAAATCATTTCCCCTTCCCTATTGCTTCTTTTAATTTTTCCGTTTCTTTGGGAGGAAAAGCTTGAGTAATTTGCAAAAGAATGAATATATATTCGTTTATTAAAATGAAAATGTAAAATATTGAAATGTAAAAAATTAAAAATTGCCATTATATAAGAGAAAACAATCCTATTAAGAATATTTAAACCATTTGTTATATACGTGCAATGTGTTTCCTTAAAAAAATCTTTGATTGTTTCATATACATTGTTTAATTTATTATTAATTTTTTTATAGGTTTGACAAGTGACTATTTTCATAATTAGTTTTCATATCAGAACTTAATCAATTCACAGCTGACGATTTGTTTCGTATCTTAATTCAAATCCTCTCAAATACTCTAAGTAATAAGTACACTAATTTCAAAGTGGTGTTATTTGACTTCAAATTAGACAATTTCCGATCTCATTACTTATTTATGATATTCAAAGATATAAGGTTTCCACAGGAAAATAGCATCTCAACCGACTACAACATAGAAGCTCGCCCTAATAGTCCTCTTAAAAAACGTTTGATCGGAAAGTCATTCTTCGAATGTTATCTTAAATTGGCTAAAATGTGTAAAAAAAAAAAAAAAAAAAACCTTTTTGAAAATTGCTCGAAAATTGGCTCAGACGTATTAAATCGCCATTGCGTTTCTCTTAATCATAATAAGCTAGCCTGTTCGCAACCAGATCTGGTAGTTTTGTGATTTTCTCTGCTAAAATTTAAGTAGTCATTCTATTTATTGATTGGGAAGGGATATGAGTTGAATTACCGAAGGAAAATATTCGGTAAACAAGATATGCTTAAAATGTCCTTGAAAAATGTTGCACACTTACAAAAATTTAATTATTTTTGAAGCTATTAGTTTGTACATAGAATCCACCATTGACATATTTACATTATAGAATTACCTTTAAAGTAATTAGAGAAAAAATAGAGAGTATATTAGAGTATATTTTTTAAAAAAGTATCTGAACATTCACATTTTCTCCTAATTTCAAATTATTTAACTCAAAGTAAAAGTGGGATTTTCATTAAGTATTTAGCAATTTAATAAAAATTTATAAGTAATTAAATGTTTGATTATTTTTGCTATCTGAGGGGACTTGATGAAAGTAGTAAATATATTTTTTATTCACATTTTTAAGATATAAATAGTTTTTTTTCATTATATCTGACAAATAATTACTTTCATATTTGTATACTTCCGTAGAAATAATCAATTTACTCATATTTACCAGCCAGATTATAATTACTTTGAGTGAAATATATTCGATTGATCGTTATTGATCGAAGTAGAGTAAGTTTCAAGTTTATACATTAAAGCAAGAAATATTAAAAATTTTAAGTAATATTAATAATAAGAATTTTTAAAAACTGAAAACTCGCTCTCGATTTCGTTATTTAGAAAAACCGGGTTTTAAAATTTTTGATATTAGGGTTAAAATGTAACGACCTGCTATTCGTACTGAAATATTGTGAGAAGACAGTAAAACAAACTACTGAAAATCGGAAAAACTATTATAAAAGTATTAATTTTTTTTGTATTAAATGAGTTAAGATATACTGAAACATGCATAAACATAAACCAACAGATAATTCTTAAAATCTCAAAAAAAGTTTAGTAAGCTATTTAAATACATATACTTGAATGAATTTCAGAATTTTTAACTTAATTGAATTAATTTCGTTTTATTTTAAAGCTTTTCAGTCATATGTTTTTTATTCAAATTATTTTCTGGTATTGAGATTAAATAAAGATAAATTATTAAAATGTCTAGAAACATTTTGATGTTAAATATTTCCAAATGTTTAGATAATCTCCAGTTATAGTTTGAAATAAAAAAAACTATTAATGGAAATAAACATTTTTCCCATATATAAATGGAATTCTATAAAACCCTTAATGTAGATACTATGTTAATGCTATTTCTGAATCTGAAAAACATTTTTTGATGAAATTATTAATTTTGTTTTTGTTAAATATTTATTTTTAGGAATTTTAAATAATTATTTTTTTAGTAATAATCTATTTCTTTGACTTCTAAAAGTATTGATTTGATCACTATATTTACTTATGGTTTCAAAATCATAACTTACCTTTAACAGTCAGAGTTGCACTGTATGAACCAGAAGCCACATCATTAGTGACAATACATGTGTAATTTCCATTATGCTTATAAGTTAAGTTTTTAAAAGTAAGTGTAGATATAGACCCATCCTCTTCTTGCAAGACATTCACATTTAATTCCTGCTCAGCAAGTGGCTCGTCGTCTTTCAACCATCTAAGGGATAATGGTCCGTCTCCACCAAGAACTATGCAGGTAACAGCTGTCCGCATTCCTTCATGTAAATTATCCCGAAAAGAGAAACTTGCCAACTTGGGTCCAGCTGTAACATACATATTGAATTCCTTTTAATGTGTGTTTTATGTATTACAGAAATAAAGAATTTAGTATATGCTATGTAAAAAATGCGGAACTATTGACGAAAATTAAAATGTTTGCTTGGTACATTTTATTGATTGATTATAAAATAATGCATGTGCACTGAAGATTTTACCATATAAACAGGCAAAAATTTTATCTATTTCCATTTAAAAAGATTCAGACTTAATTTTTATGTAATATTATATGCATTTTAATTTAATTTTTTCGCATTCATTAATTGTCTATTTTATATTGATTATTTTTAAAATAATCTATATAAAATAGTAAATTTTAGTTCGCGTAAAAGATATTTCAAATAAACTTTAATAAAAGACCAATATTTCAAATATTTTTCATTAATTGTCCGATATTTCAACTATTCTTTATTAAAAGACATATTTCAGATATCCATTATTTAAAAACACATTTCAAATAGTCCAAACATTTCTTTTATTAAAAAGCATATTTCAAAGATATTTGAATTATTCTTTATTAAAGAAATTATAACACGTGTGTTTGTAAAATAATATATATTCTATAAAGGAATAAAAATTTACTCACCTTGAATAAATTAAAAGCGTTCAAAATTTCTATTATCTTTATTAATGTAAAACATTTTAACTGATATAATAAAATTGTTTTCCTAGACTATCAAAAACATTGTTTTTATCCGTTTAAATTTGAACTTGAATCATTTCTTAAAAACTATTTAATGCTTACCTAGCTGTTTTATAAATTTAAATTATTGAGAAACATTTTTTTCTTTTCTTCCATAAGAGGACAGCTACCTTTTAAGACATTTTTATTCTTCAGTGTTTTTGTTTCTATTAAATATTAGAGATAATGAAAAGTCGAGTGGCTGAGACAATATTCAGTGTCCATATTTCACTGTGCCATTTCCAGTTTATGTTCGCTTTTACGTTGAAATCACTATTTTTTTCTCATATTCATACAGATCTTTAAAGAGTAACACAAAATATTCTGAATTTTTAGTATCCAGGTACTTAAACACCGTATTTGTCCAAAAAATTTTAAAATAGGGAACTGCAATATTTCCGATTAAACTTTCTTATTTCGCCATTTTTTCATTTTTTTTCCAACTGCGACGTTTTACGAGAGCACGTTTTCTTCCTTTCATTGACCCATTTGCTAGAATAACTTTCGTGAACTAACCTTCCGAAACCCCCTTTCCAACCCCCCTGGCAAACAACTTTTATGTACATTTTCCACCCCAACAAATTTACGACTTTTACATCGGTTTATGGTGTTCAACCGTAAATTTTGAGCGTAAACTTCTACTTGTGATTGGGAAGGGATCGTTCTTTAAGCACACGTTATCTTATTTATCTGCCTGAATTGTCCAACCAAAACATGGATGATCCCTGAATCAGAATTTTATGAGTTTTGGGGTGAGAAATCTTCATTTCTTTTTCTTTCCTGCGAGATATCCTGAAATTTATAACATACCAACAGACATAATAAACTGTGGTTTGAAATGATTAATAAAACGTTACCTTTTCCTTAGTGCTTTAGGAATAGGATTTCCTATCTTTGAAAACGATACAACATATAAGGAAAGTGCTTCTTCAGTGTTTATCTAATTCATTGCTTCGCATCAACAGATGTTATACCATATATCAATTTGATGAGTATAATTTTATAAATTATTGAGCATTTTGAGGAAATAAATTTCTTAATTGTTCCGAACTAAAGCCTCAATGGGAACTTGAAAGTACTTGTATTGAAAACTCTTTTTACTGAGACTTGAAATATGCTTCGTTCATCTCTGATTTATTTCTCTGTAAGGCATCAACAGATCTTATCACAAATTTTATTCATTTATTTTAAGAGTTCAGATGGTAACTTTAGATTCAATAAAATATTTCATTACGACAGCTGTGCTTTTTTTTATTAAAGCTTTGATTGGTCATAAATAAAACAGGAGAAGAGAACAAAACAAATTTATTACCAAAAACTAATGTATAAACATGTTTAGGCATTTCTCCTCATGGTAAATTAGATTTTTTATGCCCAATTCAAGAATTGTTACTACTATTGGTGTGAGATGTGCTTTCCCGCTTCTCTTAAGTATTTCATGATGTAAAACTTTTCTTTGAAGAAAAAAGATATATGAAACAGGAAAATCAAAATATTTATATTTCAAAAGCTCAGTTTTGACTTTTTGGCCAGCCAACTCGTTTTCTGGAATGATATCAACCTTAATTTCAGAATTACTTGATCAATTCGTTGAATTATTTTTGTTTCTTCTCTTTCATCAAGAATGTAGCTCAGAGACTAGTAATTTTTCTATTTTCTTTGATTTGTGGAACTACTCAGGATGATAAAATAATCTTTAAAAGTCTTAGAACTACAAAATATCAATACTCTCCTTTAACTTCAGAATAAAATTCTTGAAAAAGACAAATTATAAAGTTATTTTTCCTATGGACTGTGCTTGATTCTAAAAAAGAAAAAAAAAATAGCATTCTGTACATATCAATAGAAGTGATGTCACCTATACTTTCTTGCATGTTCTTCAATTATTTTTTTGTTCATCACACACCGTATAAAATTGTGGGTAAGGTTAACATATCTTTACAAATGTTTTTGAACGATAGTTAGGAAATATTGATCTTTTACTTGAATCGAACAATTTTAGATGCATCGTGAGAGTTTGGCCGGAATCTGTCGAGTAACTATTATTTTGGACTCCTTTTTGATAATCTATTCAGGTCAAACTCTCCCACGGAATTACAGTTGTAGTTTCAAGATAACATACCAAATTTCCTTAATTTAAGTTTTTGCTTTTATAATTTATTGTAATTAAATGCATGAAAAAATAAAAGCTTACAGACGGTGAGCCGTTTAAGAAATTTAGTTGAAAGTATAATAAGAATTTGTATATTTTTGATGCTAAATCTGTTGATCGAGTATTATATCTAGCTATGTTTGGTTATTGAGTTATTTTCTTTATTTTTGCTTATATGCATACATACACACATTGTTTGTTTTACATTTTGTAATTATTGATCTCACTTGCTCTGAAGCAATCAGACAAAAGGCTTTCTGTGTTCAAAGACAACTGAAAATCTGCAAATTACGTCCTAAGTCCATATTCCGAATTTCATATATCTAACTCAAGAGCCATTTATACTTATAATAAAGATCTATGTGTGTGTGTGTGCGTGTGTTGGCGCTCTACAGGCCAGGCCGTTGGACCTACAGCTACCAAATTTAGTACATGTATACCTTGGAGGTCGGGAATGTGCACCTCGGAACCCTTTTTTTGAATTTTTATTTAGAATTTGAATTAATTAAAATTTAAGCGAAATTTCGACATTTTTCCGCTATAACTTCCGAAAATATTATTGCACAAACTTGATTTTTACATCAATTTAAAGATTAAAAAATTAGCTTTCTAATGGTATCAGTGTTTTAATGTATAACTTAAGCTTCTGTTTTTAACGAATTTTTAAAGAAGTATTTTAACCATGTTTTTTTAGCAGGAGACCGAATAAAATAAAAGAAAAGAATGACCGAAGTTCAGATTTAAAAAAAAACAAACTATCATCGCAAATCAAATCTAAAGAAATACAACTTTCAGCACGGGACTAGATAAAATAACATAAATGTAAAAAGTGATATTTTCTAAAAAAATAAATGCAAGGCAAAGGATTCTATGATCGTTTGCCATATCTAAATGATTAATTCAATAAATCTTTATTTACGGTAAACCTGATTGAATTTAGACAAGATATGCATATGTATATTTCTATAATCGTTTGCAATATCTGTATCATTAATTAAGTAATTTTTTTTCGCTTTTTCGCTTTCTTTAAAAATTATATTTAATATTTTGGCACCATCACCGAAAAAAACATTTTTAATATTTTGGAAGCTTAACCGGTGGTTAAAATTGGCTGATTAATAAAACTGAAGAATATTATTAGGAAAACGTGTTCTTTTAGAACTTTCCGTCCATTATCTTAAAGAAAATATTAATTTCAGGCCAATCAATGCCGGGAATTACTTCAAGGCTAATGAATATGTGATTTAATTGAAAATTTTAGAACGCATTACTCATGGCGAACCAGCTGGTCGCCGAAGTAGGCTAGTTAATAATAATCACACAAGCAAACATAAAACCAAAAAATATGTTTTTAGAAGTTAAGGAGATGTAAAACGCGGAATAAAAAAATCGAGTTTGAATTATTTTGAGGCTTACGTTCTCTCTATTTCATACAGAAGGGAAATTACAGTACAGTAAATCATATTACAGTTTACGTAATTTAAAAATAAACCATGCACATATATAATTTGTTGGTATGGCTTATCAACTTAATTATGAAAATTCTCGCACCACAGTAGATGCAGTATCATTAGACAAAAAAAGGTTAAATGGCATGTTTGTCAAGAGTTTGTTATAACTTCATTAGTTGATAGAGTTAAGCATTGAAATATTTAATCAGTAAATAACCACACTATATGTTCAACTGATATGTATGTTAACTTATAAAAGAATAAGATCAATTTATAAACTTTGAGATAACAGTTTGTGAATATTTTTTAATTATACATTTATAATTGAAATTCCATAATTCAAAATATTTTAGCTTTATATGTTTAGTTAAAATGGTTTTGCTTTAAAATATAAATAAAAAAATATAGATATTTATGCATAATTCTTACAAAATTTTAGGTAATATAACTTAAACCTGCCGGTTTATAAGCTTAACAAGCTCACTACCACTACAGGACCATCTATCTAATTAGACGACCTCTTTTGTTGTTATCTTTTAACTATAGTACAGAAGGTGTCATCTAATAACATAGCTGGTTTAGTACAATTACTTATTGTTTGTAATGCACAGGCGTGTTTGAGGCAGCCAATGTGTTAAGAAGTTTCAACTATTCAAATATTTTAAATGCTGTGGTAATATAGGAAAACAACATTGCGATATCGGATCATCCTGAAGGAAGTACAATTATGATGAAAAATCAGTTATAGTTTTAAACTTGAAACATCTTTATTTGATTAACGATTAAAGAATTTTTATTTTTTCTAAGTCATAACTATTTGAGATGTGTACAACATGCGATTCTCCCAGATGAATTTTTAAACATAAAGGGATAAGAAAAAAAGACGTTGGCAGCTTTTATCAGCTCAGACGATTCCTATTTATAAATTGAAGTTGAAGAACTATTTACGCAACAACTTAAGATTATTAAAGTGATAGGAATTGGACATTAAGAAGTGTAGCAAAATATGTAAATCCGAGTGATTTAAAATTAAAGAAGCAGAGACTTTGCTTCTCTGTGAGCAGTAGTTTCAACGTAATATATTATAAATATAATTTAAAAGAGCTAAGATTTTTGAATTAATTATATAAAAATTTAATAATTTGAATTTTTACATTATATTTATAACCAAATTCTATATTTTTAATGGTGCCAGCGTCATTCTTTTTACATTTTTCTCATTTTTAGCTCAAAAGCACACTTTAATCAGGACATCACATTACTGCAATGAATACAAGCTGCGGTATGAACGGCTTGCTATTATTTATTATTCCTTATCATAATCGAAAAAAGGTTCTTTCCTCAAACCGTTCACAATCTCACGGAAGGACGGTCCCTTCTTTTAGCTGGAATGTTCCTTCAGAAACAATAAACGGAGCGTCGGGGAAAGTAAAAGCACTTGCACTTAGTATAAAGCAAGAATCAATATGGAGAATTGCTCTCCCTACATAAAGAACAGGTGGTCACACACCAACCTCGAATGATGATGCGGAATGTTCGAGACGCAGGCTGCATTCCTTCACCGGATGTGACCTCGCAGCTGTACTGACCATTGTCCTCTCCCGGTTGAATATCCATAATCTGTAGGGTGCCATTTGGATAAACCCTTTGTCGTTGGTTGACTGGCAATGGTCTTCCTTCTGCAAAATAAAATAGCAGACACATATTTCTTTAGCGGATTTTTTTTTTGTTTTTTTGTAGTTTTTATCTCATGTGCCATCTTTGAACACATCTAGAAGATTTGTTATATCTCACCATGTAGGAAAGGAAAATAAAAATTTCCTTTGTTTGACATAAGATAGTTTAATAATTTCATCATGCAGAAAAAATGAATGACAGAAAGTTGTGCACAATTGTTTTTCAACATACTTTGCTCATATTACACTTCATATATACATCAATTTATAAAAAAAGTGTCAGTTTTACATGAATTTGGATTTGACTTGATTTATGAAAAACTTTCAGTTTTACATAAATCAAATAATCAAAGGAAAGTACAGAGTATATTTTGATATATCACTCCGTAATAGCTGTGTTGAAAGTTTGTTTGATATTAGAGTATTAAAATTTATAATTTATATGTTATGATACTAAGATGTTTTTAAATCATTATTTGATATTAATTTCACGGTTAGATAAGAATTATTTCAGGACTAGTAAATTCCTTAAAAAACTTTTTATAACTAAAACTAAATTTATATTCAGGTAACACTGACCCGAAAGTTAACAAAGCTTTCCAGAAGAATTTATTGTCGAGGAAGCACAATGAGGAGAGCAGTATCCATAAAAAACCATATTTATTGAAGTAAAAGTTCATTTAGATCGTTCTTGGAGCCAAAGAATAATAGGTTGAAATTTAAATAAAGTTAACTTCATCAAACTTTGAAGAACAACTTTTAAAACAGATTCGAACCCCAATGTTTCAATATAAACATTGGGGTTCGATATAGACATTTCAATTTAAATATTGGGTAGTACACAGGTCAACCGCATAGTCTGATATATCTGCACTGCTCTCTCTTGAAGATCTTTAAAGTACACGTATTTATAAGATTCGAGTTCACCAAATTTGCA
The DNA here is from genome assembly GCA_026543055.1 of Argiope trifasciata. Lineage (NCBI taxonomy): Eukaryota > Metazoa > Arthropoda > Arachnida > Araneae > Araneidae > Argiope > Argiope trifasciata. The sequence goes on from JAPMOQ010056242.1 coordinate 2,542,091, forward strand.
TAGTAAGCAAATTGAAACTAACTTGAAAGGTCGGGTTTGAATCTTGTTTATGGGTTGTTTCTTGAGATTATGGGTTGGAAGCGGAAAAACAACACAAGGACTGAATCCAAAGGCTCAGATCCAAATATTTTCTGCATGGATTTGACAAATGTCTAACAATCGGCCCCCTTTTTCCAGTTTCCTCATCATAATCCCTTACAAATCAGTTATATAATTACATTTTTAAATTACATGTAATACGATAGAACACAGTAAAAACATTTTATTTACATTATTATTGCAAATGACAGGATAAATATTAACCAACTAAAAGAAACAGCTTCATTATTTTAGATGAAAAATAATTTTCTACAAAATTTCAATAGTTTTTCCTTAACCATAAGCTTAGTATAAATGTCTGACAGATAAACTTTGGTATAAATATAGTTTATTTTAAATACGTTGTTCTGGATTAAGCTTCTTAAAGTATGGTAATGTACATTGATATGTTTCGTTCTATAATTTTCGAAAGGTGAATTCGAAAATTTTATAGCTGCTTGATTATAACAAAACGTTGCATTTCAATTAATTCCAAATTTAAATTTTTATTACTCAGTGCATTTTTCAACCAAATAAATTCCTTAGCCGCTTCTGTTAACGAAACATATTCCGCTCCCATTGTGAATTGACTAACAAACTTTTGCTTAAGTGTTCGCAAAGAAATGGGGGTTTCATCAATGAAAGTTATGAAACCTCCTACAGATACCCTATCGTTTCTATTTCTAGTAAAATCTGAATCTGAGAAGCATTTTAACTTTAAGGATTTAACTTTTGAAAGTTCCAATTTATAATCTTGAATATATTTCAAGTAACCTAATAATTTCAATATACAATCCCAAAGCGCAATGCGTAGATTTGATTGAAACCGGGATAATGTATTTATCGCATACATAATATATAGTCTTGGTCGAAGTGCAGTAAATGCCAGAGATCCAACTAAATTTCTATAAGGAAATTTCAAGATTTCTTCGCTAGTTTTAGGTGAATCGAGCTTTGAAAAAACTCGTCTCTTAAGTATCGATAAGGAACTTACAGGATAATTATATTTTTCATAAATTTTATAAATTCTTTATATGTAAGATCTTTGGTGTATAAATAGGCTATTTCTTTGCTCTTAGACTTCTATACCTCACAGTTTCATTGTTTAACCGAATAGCTTTAAATTAAAATTGTTCTGTAGTAAATAACACATGATAAACATTTTGTCTTTCTTTACCAAATACAATTATGTCGTCTACATAAAATTGTAAAATAACATTATTTTCAAATATAAACACACAATTAACACATTATAATTTCTTAAATTTTTATTTAATACATTTATTTTCCAATTCTTAAAACCATTGGCGTCCACTCTAGTGAAGTCCATATATTGCATTTCTTAACTTGCGCACTTTGTTTGTATAAACTTCATATCCAGATGGTTGTTTAATAAAGATTACTGTATCTAAATTTGCATATAAATATGTATTAGTAATATCTACATTAACGTGCATCCATTTCTACAAACTTACGGAGATAGTGAAAAATAGTCTTACAATAGTAAAATTAACAATTGGACTGAACACCTCGTCAAATAACTCGCCTTTAAATTGGGTATTTCCTTTTGCCAATAAATGAGCCTTGTATCTAATTTCATTATTTTTTATCATGTTTGATATTGTAAACCCAACGGTTTTATAACACTGTTGCATTGTCCGGTCAAGATCAACCAAATCCCAAACGTTACGCTCCATCATAACATTTATTTCCCTATCCATTGCATTGCACCATTTGGATGCTCCTTTGCATGCGGTTGTCTGTTTATAATTGTTAGGGATAAATATTTCAGTAACATTAGCTCCTAGTTGCTCTGCAGGCAAATCTGAAAATTCCTGGGATTCGGTATCTTTTTTTCTAAAATCGAACATACTCGGATCAAAAACAATATTGTGTTCTTTGCAGTGCCGTTCTATTTCATTAAAGGATCTTAACCTAGTTGATGTCCCCTCGATGCCATAATATATGTCATCTCCAGTTACTTTCCTACCTTGTTTTCGAATCCACTTAATTTCTGAATAGGGGATTAAGCTACGATTATCTGAGGATGAATAGGGTTTTTCATGTGCTGTTGTGGGAGTTTCAGAAACTAAACGGCTCGCAACGAATTTATTAAAGTATTAGGATCGTTCTCACAATCATCATAATTTGGAAAGTTCAAATTAAATTTAGGATAACCGTTAGTAATTTGTTTAAAATCAATTCATCTCTTATTTTCATTGAACCTTACGTTAATAGTTCCAACTAATTTATTTTCTTCTATTAACCATATCCTGTAATCCTCAGTATGTAAAACGTAACCCATCATAATTCCTAGTTTTGCTCGCATATCGAATTTCTTTCTAATTTGCTTTGAAACACAAACATGTGTAAGTTTTTACAAAAAAGTGTAATTTAAGGTTTCGCTAACAAGAAATATGACGTTGTTCAATCACAAATGCGTTTCATAATCTGCTGTCTTTTAAGATGTACTTTATATTGCAATGAGAAGGGCACTGATAACATTCTTGCAATCGGCATTTAAAGGTATCGTTAAATTACTTCATTAAGAAATGGGCACAGTCTAGTTTAATAGAAATTTTCAATAAAGTCAGCGCATTTAAAAGTACTTATAAATTCCTTTTTATGCATATTTTGGAAAAATAATTAAAACTTTCTTGAAAATGATTTTTTTTTCTGCATTCACACTAGTTTCAGTGAAAAATTAATGATATGACTTTGATTTTAGGGAATTAAAACTTTTCAAAACTTATGTCCAAAGATGAAAAGCTAAGAGTTCTTCTATTTTCCTACTTATATTGTGGGCAGCTGCAATTTTCTAAGAAATCTCTGCATATAAAGTGCAGATTTCAGTCGGTCGCAGTATACTTCTGTTCTTGAATGTATACATCGAGGTAACAGGTTGTCGAAATTGGCCCATTCAGTGTAGCTGCCGCCCATCGTTGCATCAAATTGTTATGTGTGTGTTTAGCATTCAGTTTTAAAATACGTATTAGGAAAATAAGTAATCAATATTCCAAATCTACGATCATGAATATTTCATTTGAATATATAATAAGAAATTTTAAGAGGCGAAAATGCAATATTAAACAACATATTTCGACCCAAATAGAATAGCAAAACAGGTTTTGAAAATTATTAAACAAATGATATTGATTCTTGCAGAAATATGTAATGCGTTAGAGCATTAGAAAAGAAGTGAAATAAAAGTGCTCTATTTACTGTAATGCTGTATTATCTTCCACAGATATAATCTACGCATTTGTAAACAAATATTTCGACCGTCATACAATATCAAAAACTGTGTTGAAATACTTTCGCAAATAATATTGATTCTTCCAAGAATGTGTTATGTGTTAGAATATTAGTAGATAAATTCAATAAAAGTGCTCCATTTTCTTAAAAATTATATTAACTACGACAGATATATTCTAAGTAATTGCCACTAAAGGCCCATTTAATTCTAAAGATAAGGATATTAGGGCAAAATATTTAAGCTAATTTTGCAAAGATTGTAAATATGAAATAAATAATTATGGATAAATTTTCATATTAATTGTATACAGGTTGTAGAAAGATGTATAATATTTTAATAATACATATTTAATTTCAGACATTCGAAGCATTGTCTTTGGACAAGAATTAAAAAATAAATATTAACGAAAGTCATTTATTTATAAAATTAGGTAAGAGAAAAATCAATTTTAGACTATTTGATTTAAATAAGATATTTTCAACAAAGAAACACAAAGTACTTTCTCCTTTAACCAAAATTTTCATATTAATTAAAAATATCCTCTATCATGAATTTTTTTGTGATATGATGGTGATGTTAAGACATCTATAGAAAAACGATATTTTGTCATCTAATTTCAAGAGGAAATAATGAAATAAAAAATATTTCTTTTTTACAATTATAATTTGCATATCCTTTATTTTTCTAAACTTTCTATTATTTACTTAATCAGATCAGTGAACAATTATTTCAATTTTTTAAATCCTCAATGTGACTTAATTATTTATTTGATTAGTTATTAATTTGAACACATCCTTTGATGCATTGCTCTGAATATTATTAAAATCCAACGTAGTATGAAAATAGGACTTATAAACGATTATGATTGGATTGATGGAACCCAATTATTGAAGAAAAAGGTTGTCGCATCTTGCTAAATACATTAATAGCAAGCATGCGTCAAGCATGTCTTCCCCTCGATCTGGGTGTCCAGGGTTCAAGTCTCAATTTGGGAATGATTGTGCTCCCGTGTTCTATATGTGAGGCGTGTTAATGTTCTCACCTGTAAAAAGGGGTTGTACAAGCGAATGTGATGCATGAAGTAGCTAAGTCGTTATCTTGGCCCTATTTAACACAATGAAAAAAACAAGATACACTCACTCTGCTTAATAGCTGGCATATCTGTCAGCAGGCTTTTAAAGTGCCATAAACAATAACAGATACAAGAATGTACGTATAATATAAAAATATTTCTTAAAAATATATTTGAAATATAGAAATGTGTTTAGGAATTGATACAGAATTCCAAAACGTGGAAAGAAACTAAGGCAGCTAAGCAAACATTATAGTTGAAGAATGAATATAGTATGGGGAGAGTTTCTGAAGGAATGGATAGATTTTTTCAATAAAACCTTTTATTACATAAATGAGTTTTATTGAATCTTTTAACCATTTAATGATTACTAAAGATCTAAAAAATAGTCCGAAAACTAAGATTATGAATAATTTCACAAATTATTCGGAAAATGAAAATTATAAATAGTTTTACCACTTATTCATAAAGTTATTACCACTTATTCATAGTTATTAAATGAATTTGGTAGAAATTCAAATCAGGTTTGAATTATTATAATTTATCATAGCCAAAACCAAAAAGAAAAATGAAATCCTTATTTTGTTTTGTAATGCAGTCCTTGTCATTAAAAAAATATGGCCTGATTCTTTTTCAATGGATATTTGAAATATCTATTGAATTCCAAGAAAAATCCGTAAATTATCTTCCTATAAAATAAATAATATTTTAATAATTTTGGGTATGAATAATGGGAAATAATGTGACATTAGTATGATTTGCTTACATGCATGAAAAAGTAGTATGTGGTTAAGTCTGATGTAACAAATTTTTTTTTACTGAAATGTATGTTTTTCAAATAAATGAAATATAGGAATGGGAAATTATTTTTTCTCCATTATTAATATTTTAATTCATTTGCAAATGGAAAAAAGCTTCATCTGAATAATATGTAGATATAAATGTCATTATACTGCTTGCAAAATTTAATACACCAATGAATAATAGTGAATCAGTAGTATCAAAATATTTTTTTTTCATAATTGATTGAGAATTAAGATAAAATTTTGAATAATCTTTTAAAATATCCTTATTTTCATTAAGGCAAATATATTAGACTGAAATCAATAAGGGATTTAAAAAGAGGTTATGTCATATTTTCATGATATTTCTATTAAAATAATTGTATTATTGTCGATTACCGTATTTGTTTTCATAAAAAGGATTTGAATTTCATATAATTTCCTGAGATTTGGAGAAACATTTTTAGATCTGACAAGATATCTAATTCATATAAAAATGTAATCTTCAATATAAGATATACAGCTTGAGGGTTAGTAATTATTTTCATTATTCTCAGGGTATAGATAATTTTGTCTAAAAATTCTCAAATAAATATATAATTTTGCTATATCTATGCATATTTATATCATAAAATAAAGTTCTGTCATGAGGCTGTATGCTTTGATTGTACATAATGTTAAAGGTAGAAGAATACTTTTAGCAAAATGTATCAATTAGCAAATAATTTCTTATACACACTCAGAAAAAAAGTTTTCTTATAGTAGATTTAAAAAAATAATTATTTTAATGAAACCAGAGTCAAGTTTGCTTCTGATCTATTAAATAAATTGTTCACTTCTTAAATTTAAGGGAGTTAGAAGAAGACTATTTATTGATTAATAGAGTAATTTTAATTTGAAAGTACAAAATTTACAATAAAATTTCGCTCTTCAAGCAATTATATACATTTAACGAAAGGTAAAATAAATCATGAGACTAGAATAATTTGTAAAAGAATTTGCAAACGGTATTTTTATGGTAAACTCTGAAAAATAAATTTGACTGAACCGAAATTTATTTTTGGCATTGTTATCCATTTTAAAGTTAAGCAAAAATATATTTGACTAGCTATTGCCAGCGACTTCGTTCGCGTGGAAATTTTGATGTATATGTATAAGAACTGACGGTCTGATCAACAGTCGGCAGTGGCTGCCTAAAATCGTCTGCGTTTGAAACGACAACGCCGTTGGCAAAAGGGTTGCCTTGGATATCTTACAATCTATGGTTTAAGGCCTAAATACTTTCTCGTCACATACTATTAACTTGCACTGGTACAAAAGGATTCCCCGGCCGCTGTTTTTGGTCTGTTAATGATTGGTCATTATAAGTGTCATGTCTTCGGATAACGCGTCCTTGTATTTATCCCACAGCTGGGGGGGGGGTGATTATAGTCCAAAAGTTCTCACTAAAATTGCAAACAGATCTCGCTACTTTCATAGCCAGAGCTTTATTACTTCTTTTCGAAAGATTAGACTTGCATTTTCTGGGCATTTTGAAAAACTGCCAAGTAATGAAAATTAAAAAAAATTGAACTTTAATAACAATACATATAAAAGTATAAGCTTATGCGAAAAATATATAACATAAATACAGTTTGATAACAAAAACACACAACTAACCTTAAAGTATTTCAATTTTATGCCGAAGTAAAACAAACCAGATAAACAAGTCCGTGTTTCCTTAAAATTAAGTCAAATCTATTTTATTTATTGATCGAGATTCAGATAGCTACAACAATATTATGCACATAATTTTGGAACTTTCAATTGAAATGAAAACTCAGTTGCCAACAATAACTTGTGAACATTCAACCCATTTGGCGTAACACAAATAGTCAGTTGGGTAATGCAATGTAGATTAGAATTTTTTTATTCCCTTTTTGTTTGATTTTATTTAAAAGTACTTCAGAATGAATTCTAAAGATCAATTAATTAACAACATTTGATTTTGAATACATGAAACACTAAGAAAATAAACAAAATCATTTGAAACAATGGGTCGAAATCAAGCTAAGACTAAACTGATTACTATTGGCAAAAAACACTGAAGCATTACTCATCTTTGGCAGAATTTGGCCTCAGCTTTTTGGCATGAAAGTTAATTTTCAATTAATAATTTTAACCGGAATAAAAACTAGCCTATTTTCTATTTCTGACTATAATCTATATTTGTGCTAAATGTTATCCATTTACGTTCCGCCATTCTGGAATAACTGAGTAACAAACATCCATCCATCCAAACATCCAAACTTTCACATTTATAATATTAGTATAGATTATTTTAAACTGTATTATGGAGAGTAAAACCATATCATTTGATAATTGATTTTTTATAAATGAAACCCCATATAAATTTCATGTTTTTCAAATGTATCAAACACTTAACTTGAAACATTCTTTCCTTAGCATCGCTTATTTAATTAATAATTATTCAACTAATAATTATTTCTTAAATATTTATGAATAATTATGAAGAAATAATATTTAATTAATAATTCTTCATGAGTATTAAAGAAAATATAAAAAAATAACTTCAAACTTTTGTTTGTTTTGTTAAATTTCCGTAAAAATGCATCAATCAAAACTTTTACATTTCGTTATATAAAAAGCCATATAAATAAGTATTAAAAAGTAAAATATATTCTGAAATAATTGTCATGAACTGGTATGTTTCTTTCCAATGTGCTAAGAATCCTTTTCTATTCTATTTTTAATAAATTAATTTGCTAAAATAATTTAAATATTCATTGCATGTTGTATGCTTCATAATGAACAGTATGCAATTTATTTTTTGTTGCATGGTATATGCAGAGCCTTGGTACAATAAGTTTTAAAAAACTGGGTTTTTTTATTTTTTCTGAACTATAAAGTTAAAAAAAAATAACGACATTTCTTTCGAACAATATTACGATAATGTTTTGTAACATTGTAACAACACAATTATTTACAATCTCTTCATTAAATAATTATACTATAATTACTTTTGAATAGAAACGAAAGAAAGTCAATTTCTTTGAACACGATGATAATATTCTAAAGACATGATATTAATAGAAACAAAACTTTAACAAAATATGCTAATGAATATTTATTAATTTTCTGTAGGTAACATTTTAATCTCATAATGCTCATGATTTCTTTTTTTAATTATAATAAAAATCTGTACGCTACAACTAACAAAATGCAGAAAGGAGAATTTGTAAATAAGTAAGCTCGTCTTTTATTTCTGGGGAAAACTAATTTGACTTTTTTTAAGAAAAAAAAACTTTTTTCATTTATTTTTAATTTTATAAAAAACATTTTGCAACCTTTTAAAAAAACGCTTTCTTTATGATCACATGTATACGTTAATAGTCCTAAGAAGGAAAATTGATTCTCAAGTTTAATGCTTTTCGATTGAAATTTAAGAAATTAAAAATAGTCTATTTGTTAAAAAATTATAAAAAGCGCAGTGATATATATTTTCAAAGCATGATAATTATGAATATATATTTTTAAAGGCATTTTTAATGCATCACGTTTCTTACGAAAATTTCTGTTACATTTAAAAAGATGTAAATATGATCCAGCTTTTAAAGTAAAATTGTTTTAACAATATATCAGGAAATATATTACCCATTAAAATTATATAGATCTTATTATTATAAATTGTATTCTGATTTGTATTTATACGGGCTTGTTATTATAAATGTAGTTTAATGTCTACCAAAGATTTATATATACACCTAGTTTTAATTATTTATTATTAAATAAGAATTTATAAACGGTTTTCAATGTGTTTGGGATTTCAGTTTCGTATAATTATAGTACATGAACAGCAAAAAATAAATACAAGGGGGTCATTTAATATTTACAAGGGGGGGCATTTATATATTTACAAGGGTTTACAAGGAGGTCATTTATATATTTAAAGAACGCAGTAGAAAAATATTTGCGACTCTGCTGAGATTATGAAGTGTAAATAGATTTTTCATTAAAAATTGGTAAAAAGTGATTTAATATTCATAAATCACCGGTGGCACGTTATATCTCACAGATGATCCATAACAGTTGCCTTTTCGAATATTACAATTGAAGCACTGATATGATACTAAAATTCCCTTATAACAAACTAAGAAGAGAGAAAATAAGACATTTTTCTCAGACAAAGCTCTATCTTGTTAATGAAAAAAGAAATTATGAATTATCTGTCAGATAAGGTACGACTAACGAAATGTTAAAAGTCTTCAGCAAAACACGCAAAAGATTTGTTTTACTTAAGTAATGAAATTTCTGGATAAAGATAAAGTAAACAAAAATCACAGTGTTGCACATCTACAGAAAATAATTTATAAAATAATTTATTAAAGGCATTGTTTAAGAAGATCTAAAAAAACAGGATTATGATCTCACATAAAATATAGACTTAATTTCCATCTCACATAGTCATTTCAATTGGAAAAAAATTAAAAATTAAAAAAATCTTCTATCATTTATTTTGACTGAATCTGCGCACTATTTTTATCTTGAGAATGTCCTTTAAATTATACTTAAATACTTTAAAAATCTGTAATAATATAAGCATTCACTATAGAATTAAAACAACAAGCAAATACAATTGATAGTAAAATCGTTTTTTCTCTGATTGCAAGAATATTAATTAATATTAAATAAAGATTGCTTAGGAATAAAAAAAAAGAACCAATGCCATAGAAATAAGTATGAAAGGATTTGAAAAAGCTTAATAAATAGGCTCTCACTTTGTCTTTTCTGATCTTCTGAGTATATATGACAACGTTCATTTTGAAATCAAGCAATATTCATACTATGCAAATAGATGCAATAAAAGTAAATGCAAACTATGTAATATTTTATGATGACTTCCTTCTATACGTACAGTATGTCTACTCTAATCGGAGTCAAAGTTGAAAAACTTTATAGATAAACATAATTAGACAAATTAACAACTATTCCTGCAAAACCGAATTATCTAAAGGGAATTAATTGAACAGAACACTAGTATATTTTAAGCATTAGAAACCTTAAATTTTTCAACAATGTGAGTTTTGTTACAGAATTATTATAAAATCTAATTTTGCGAGGTATTTAAAGCCTTTTTCAAAAATTAATTTCATGTCCATTACTTACGGCTACTAAACGAGCTATTAGTTTATAATTTTAGTAGAGATTCTGCTTTAAAAATTTTAAATAATTTATAATAAAGAAAAATTCTTGGCTATACTATATGCGTTTTTTTTAGTTCCTATATTTTAACATTTATTATAGCCTAAAAGATTGAAAAGCGAATGAAAACACAAACCAATGTCTAATCAATTTTTAAAGTGTTTTTAACATCTTATTTGATTTTATTAAAAAGAAAATAAGAAAGAAAGAACAAAGAATCAGTCAGGATTTTCACAATTAATTTGAAATAGCATTGAAGCTTTGAATTCAGTATTTACCAATCAAAATAAATTCAATTGAAACAGAATTCACTAATTGGAATCCATTTAAAAAATCGAAGGATATTTTAATCATCGGAATCCATAATTTTTACAGAAATATATTTAGTTGTTGAAACGATATAAGATATAATTTTGCACAGAACACAATTTTATATGTATCATTTAAAGTTACTAAATAAACTATTGATCTATAATTACAGTAGAAACTCTACTTAATAAAAAGTTTAGATGCAATATAATAATGGAAAAATCATTGACTATATTATATAAGATTTTCGGGCTTTCATATTTCAAGAATTAAATGAAAACACAAGTCAATGATTAAACAATTTTAAAGTATTTGTAAAATCGTATCAGATTTTATTAAAAAGAAAATAGAAAAGAAAGAAAAAGAAATTATACAGGATTTTCGAAATCTAAACCCCCGAGTTATGAAGCTTGGAATATCAATATTTTAGATAAAACGACAGCTATTCATTGAAAACAGAATTCACTAAATGAAAATGATTTAAAAAAATTGAATGGAGTATTTTAAGCACTAGAATCCATAATTTAAATAATTTTGTAGTAATCCATAATTTTGCTCATAAAATCTTTTTCCAAAAGAATTTATAAGTCTTCTTTTAAGGCTTATAAACAGTACATTAATCTGTAATTTGAATCGAATTCAACTTATTAATAAAATTCTAATTACTTTATAATGAATACAAAACTCATGGCTTTACTATACACGGTCTTTGCGCTTTTATATTTTACCGTTTATCATAACTTGAAATATTTATAAATGAAAGAAAATTCAAATCTATGATTAATCAGTTTGTAAAGGGGTTTTAAGATAGTATAGAATGTCATAAAAAAGAACACGAAGAAAGAAAGAAATTAGACAGGAGTTTTACAATCAGCTTTTTTTTATTCGTTGCATCTTTTGAATTAGAAAAGCGTATTGCGAAACTTTTAATTTGTCAGAATTTTTTCTTTCAAATTACCATAATACCACTTGATTCCAAGAAAATCAAATAATGTCACTGATTTGTTTATAAAAGTTTCCGTTTTCAAAATGAAGTTTTTCGACTTCTTTTTTACCCTTCCCCAATTATCATTTTAATTAGTTCGCCATCGAGATTTTCTCCTATTAAATGTATTTAAAAAAAAAAATCGCAAAATTGGACTTTATGAAAAAGGAATACCTTTTCATTCTTATGATAAAGATTTAATTATTGCAAGGAGTCTTTTAGAAAAATGAATGTGATAATATACTCATATGAATAAATACATTTACTTCTAATGTCTTCATCCCGAAAAACATGACACCTAAACGATGTTTGTTTCTTCATGCTTATATGCAAGTATTTGTCTTTCTTTTAGATAAGAATTTATTTGAAATCTGAAAAATTGGAAAGAAACAAAGAAAGAGAATAGCACGCTGAAGTCTTTCACTTTTTAATGTTTAGTAATTGAAGATCCTTTGTTACAATGGTCTTCAACAATAAGTCATGAAATTTTTTAAATATTTTCCTAGATTTAAGTTTAAATATTTTCCTTTATTTAATTCTTTTATTTTAGGCAATACCAAAGATATAACTTTTTTTTATTTTTCTCTTACGATTTTTGTATGCTCATTAATATTTCAATTTTAGTTGGATATTAAACTTTTATTTCTTAACAAAAAAAAGGAAAAATGTTGATTAAGGACAAGAATATTTTGTTTCAAAACCTATTTGAGCTTGAAAACGAATGAAAAACATTCTTTTCAGAAATAACGTAAACATATTTTTTTATTAAATCTGTGATTTTGAACTAGTGTTTAACTAAGTTATTGTGTATTCACATTAGGTTTGAAGGTTCTTGATTAGTATCTAAAATGGATTGCAATAGGAAATTTTTAATAAAACACCATCCCATTTATTTAACTATTTATTACAATAAATAATGATTTGTAAAAGAATTACTGTGAGTTATGTTGGATCAATAAATCATTGATTTTGTAATTGTGTATTAGTCGTACCGCAACAAAATTGTAGATAATTTGTAGCATAGTAGATATTACAAAGTAAAAGCGTAGATAATTACATTTGCTATGTATTACGTTTTCATACATATTACCAGAATGTTATGCAATCTAATGAATTATAGATAATCAAGAATCTATTTTCAAATACTCTTCTTTAAAATATGAATTTATTTTCCAGAATACTTAATTGACAGTGAATAGAAGAAACAGGTCCCAGAAAAAGAATACAGTATAGCTTAATATTTGCATATATTATTGGAAGAAGAATTTATACATCAATTGATTTAAATTCCTCATTCGTTCTTTAAAAACCATTTAAAAGGGACAAAATAAAGAATTTCACATGCATTAATACAGATTTATGCGTGATATAGATGATTAATATAGATGACTAATATAGATGATTGCGTGTATATTATAGGCTCATGAATTGAATAAACACAGTTCGTTACAGGTTATTTAATTATAGGATTTTAATATCCTCTACATTTTGATGCTTTAAAATAATGTTTTTAGAGAAACTCACAGCATTATGTTTAGAATATTAAAAAAAATAAAGGTATTCCATTTAAGGCAATTTGTTAATTTTGAGAATTTCTGCATTAACAGGATACTGAGAGTAATAAGATTTTTCAATACTTTTACAATTATGTTATTATGAGTAAGGCGAGCAATATTGTTATATCTAAATCCCATGGAAGTGGAGTTCAGATGGAATTGTTATCAAGATGTTCATATCCATAATAATGAATAAAAAATTACTAACAAGTTGAAAATAATTGTTAAAAAATGTATTTTTTAATAATAATAAAAGTATACATTCAAAATTCTTTTTATGTATGTTTAATTTCTTAAAGATATCATTATACGATTGGTTCTCAGATTAAATAATATGTTGAGAGATTATGGAAGGTGAACAAATTCATTCATGCACTCTTGTTTAAAAATGGATGTTACATAAAGTTTGAAGATTACTGAGCAAACTGTGTAGAACGAGTTGGTGGAAACATCCGTACAAAAATGACTGGTTTTATTTTCGATAAAGAGTTAAATAGAGAATCCCCTTCACGAATCAATGCCCAATTTATATAATTTATATGTCAGAATCTGAAATTTTGAACAATTAAAGATTTCGGCTTTTAATAATATAGGTACCATGGATACTTTTGGATTTTCCAAAATCTTCATTGTTTTGTTTGCAAATATGCTAATACTATCAGTGAGTTGCTAAATATCCACCATGTCATTTGCCGAAATCAGAAATCATTGATCTGGCAAATATTTGCAAATTTTACTTCAATATTGGAGATAAATACATGTTCTTATAATCCTCACGTGCATAATAATAAGAGATTATACGCGCCGAGAAAGAATATTGCATATTTCTTACATTAAAATTTAAAATCATTTTAAGAAAAAGAAGTTTTAATACATCTCACATAAATTAATGGTTGCATATTTTTTTTTAATCAAAAAGGCAAACGTTTCATTCGATAGAAGAACCGTAAAATTCTCATATCTTTATATTTTAGTTTGAATTTTTTTTCACTTTTTTCCGTCAGAAAAAAAAAAAGAATATTTGAAACTTCTATTCTTAATTTTAGATTTCAATTCAAATAATTAAATGACTTTTTCATTAATTCCATCTACAGCCGCTGCTTTTGCACAAAAGGATGTCAATGAAGAAATAATCCAGTTTTTTTTCTGGCATTACCAAAAAGGGAATCCAAAAAATAATGAACATTCTTTTTCTCTTTGTTAAAAAATGGCGAATTAAATTCATTTTATTTTCCTTTTCCTGTTATATTATTTATTAAAAGGAAACAGGAGACACTCTTAGGTTTTGATAAATTATCTTGAAATAATTTCTTGGTTCTGGGAAGTATAAAGCATTGTTTTTATGTTATTTATTTCACTGATAATCGCCTTAAGAAGTAAGTAATTTTAATGATGAACCTTTTTTTATTTCTTTGAAACTTTGATTTATACTATGCATTAAAAATATGAATACCTAAGATGTATTTAATCATTGAAAAATGTATGGTACAATTAAACGCGATTTCAGTAATAAAATTATTGCCAAGAAATTTCCGCGGATCCATTTTACTGTAGATGCCGGTTTTAAAACTTAATATTTTCAGTTAATTTGAAGTTATATTGCTCACATTTTTATTTTTTAATATATAAATAAATGTATATAAGAAAAGTAATCAAATATAGTTTCATTTTAATTTATTATTAATTATTCAAAATATAGTCTTTCACAAAATTTCTTTACTTATTTTATTCCATTAAAATGCAAAATTTTAAATTTTTTTAAAAATAATTTTTTAAGTTATTCAATTATTGAAAAATGGTAGAATATAAACTTCTTTTTTAATGAACCATTCAAAGTTCTTTAAATAATTTATTATTATTATAATCATGGTACATTAATTAAGCATTGAAAAAATGATCTAACTTATTTTCTTTCAGTTCAAAATAAATTAAATTGCATACTGGTTGTTAAAAAGTGGCCTTGTTGAAATAAAAATGTCCGTTGTTATCAGTTAAACACTTTTTCTACATCGCAAATCATTTTCAAGAAGTATCAAAGAGAGGTATAAGAATAAATTTTTAATGTCATGTAAATGTATAGCACTTTCATTTTTGCTACAGGTAATGGAACATCGATAAACATCACGAATGTTTAATTGCTTTAGTTTAGATCCATACGATATGATTTCATGAAATAAACTGCAATCATTTAATCTTATAGTGACATTCTTCATCTAAAAATGTATATTAAAACATGCTTAAACAATTGTTGAATAGGTACTTCGATGTCACGTTTTCTGTATAAATAAATTATATATTTTCAGGAGACGATGGACTCTAATAAACCTTTTTGAGTATTATTATTATTAGAGTTATAAATTTTTTATGCATATGTGTTAAAATATAAATATATCAGATTTTTTTTTTCAAAAAATTTTTATATACTAAAAAAAATGAAAAATTTATATTTTTTTAAGTTTTAAAATATTTCAGACTTAATTTTTAATGATTTCTATTATTCTTTTCTTATTATTCAATACATATCTATTTAGAATAAATTTATATATGACTTCATAATTTCCATTAAAAACTAATTTTTTATAAATAGTTTTTCGAGCACTTATTGAATTTTCATAAGAATTTTGTGTTTGTCGGAACTAATATTAAATTTTAACTACCCAATAAATCCGAAATATAAAATGCATACCATATATTTTTTATGTATTTAGCCGAAATCTATTATAACATTTCTATTTATTGAAAAATTACGTCATTTGAATAAATGGACACTTGAAAAATATTTAAATCTAATTATAATACCATTTTGAGGAAACTAATTAAAAGGATTCATATTTCTACAGGAATTTAAAATATTCATTTCATTGAACACTATTTTTACTGAACATTATTACTTTAACACTGTTTTAGTTGAATATAAATATGTAATTCGGTGAGAAAATGATAAGAATAAAAGTCTTGTTTTTGACCATTTTTGCTTATATCAAAGTTCACTATCCTCTTAAAACATGCAGAAGGGAAATATAGTTTAGAAATTAATTTAATATTATCAATTAATTTAAAGTACAGCTACTTAATATAAATCTAGTGAATTTATTTGTTGCATCTTTAAAAGGAAATTTTCCGATTCGCGATAACATAAAAGTCTTCGCCATAAAATTTGAAGATCCAATATATCCTGAGGACGTATCACTAGATATCATGTTTGGGTTCATTATATCGACGCCAAAGGAGTTTCTGATATCATTTGTACTCTTTTTATCACGAAACATAATCTGAATCCCCTCTATCCCTTCATTCCATCGTTAGACAGTTCTTTATGACGTAACAAATGACCATGATGTTTTTGATAATCATTATGGCTTGAAGCGTAAGAATCGAGATTTTCTCACATTATTATAGCTCACATTTGTAAGAATTTTGTAATTTCCCTTTATAAATTCTTAAAACATTTCTAAGGTTTTTATAATGGTAAGAATATTTTCCAATTTAAAACATTGAATTTCAGACTTCAGTGATTTATTTCCTTAAGCTAAATAATTTACTAGTTTCATCTTGAGGTTTGATACTCAGTTGGGTACTGATTATCATATTTATAATTGGGTTCTTAAAGAGAGTTTTTTGTAAAACGGCCTCTTTTAATGACAACGTATTACAATATATTCAAAATGTGTCAGACTGCAATTATAAAAGTTTCTTTTTTTTAAATTTTGGACGATTTTTTAAATCTATTTTCTTAAATTTAATATCTTTTGAGCTTTGGCATTGTTTCATTCTAGTTTAATGCTTATAAATCTATTTCATTTTGATCCTTATTAGAGATATTTCAAGCACTTAATATTTTTTACATCTATTTCTGCAGGAAAATATATAAATCAACAACAGAAAAAATTTGCGACAAAAACAGGTTTACTTGAGAATATTGTGGTTTTACAAGTAAAAACAACCTATCTTGAATGACCATATTTTACAAGAGGAAAAGAAAAAGAATCTGAATATTACGTAACAAATGAAGAATAGATGGATGTTTTAAACTGATATGTACGGCCTCATTCCAACCTAATAGTTGTGAAAAATATCAACTATATTCGTATTGGTAGAGATAAATATATTTTCTTTATATTCCGTATTAATTGGGATAAATATTTTTTTTTCTTATAAACTTTTGGATAATTTAAAATTTTCTATAAATATTTAAGAATATATATATATATATATGTATGTATGTATATACATATATATATATATATTCTCTAAGTTGTTTATAGGTTGTTGTATAAAGTTGATCTAATATAGACTTAAAATAGTCTAATAATATAGATCTAATATAGATTTTAAAATATTCTTTTTTGAAATCTGAGCGAAATTTTTTCTTAGGTTAGAAATATAAATGAAAGAAAAACAAATTTGTATGAGTTAAAACCTACCTTTGTATCCATGAGTTAAACTGAAGTTTTTTAATTTTTTTTTATTTCTGATAATTTATTTGCTCATTTTTTACTCTTGCTTGTCATTGCAATTTTAATTTAATATAAATATATGTATGCAGAAAAGGATTTGTTTCAAAAGATTTCCAAGAATTATTTTGGATATTTGAATGAAATATCCTTCCTTAGTTTTTAATAAATAATGACAACTTTTCTGAATTTGTTATTGATAATTTCTCTATTTGTATGCCCTCACCTGAAAAAGAAATTTTTAACTTTTTCTTGTCCAGTTTCATGTGTTTTCAAACAGAATCATAATTCCCTCCTGCGTTTAAATAAAAGCGATAGTATCGTTTTTAAAATTTAAAATGAACATTTGTTAGACAGATGAAAACAATAACATTCAATATTTAGTTTCAAAATGTCAGTGAGAAAATATTCAAATGAACAAACACCTGCAGCCTTGTACAAGCATAACGCAGCGAGAAAACTGTAGCAAAAGAATAATGTCGACAATATTTAGACGAAGATTTACTCAAACTTGATTAGTGTGCCACCAACATATTTTTACTATACATTCTTTATTGCGATATATTTTTCTAGGGCACTAAAACGTAAGCATATTTAGAGCAAAAATTCAAATAGATCAGTTGCTTTCATTCCTTGATTTTAGTGATTGTGCTGTACGACTATCAACAAATTACTATGTAAAGCATTTTTACACAGGTACATGCTTAAGTTTGATACAATTTTCATCAAATCGATTACATACTTTCAGGGTTATTAATGAATTAATCTTATATATTGAAATATTAATTAATATTGACATTCTGATTTACTTTGATTTGGTTTAGTTACATTAACGTCGCGTTTTCAAATCAGATCTAGGATTATTTGGCGATGGACCTAGTAATTTTGAACCAGGGTTAGATGATGAGGACAACAGCTGAGTTGGAGCCTCTCTTTAAAGTTCTACACAACACCAGCATAAGGAGGATGTTTACTCGCAACTAATTTAACGTGCACCATATGCGCTCACATGACAGTTCTTCGGTGTAAGCGGAACTCAAACCTGAAACACTTCGATTCTGAAGCCGAGGCCTTACCAACAGGCCTGTTCATCAAGTTTAGTTAACATCAGATGATTATACATACATGACCAGAAATATCGAAAAAGTCCCTATATGGAATACTTATCATAATTCATATACTCAAATGCTTATTCGAAAGTATTACTAATGCACATCAAGTTTCACTAAATATTTAGTGAGACTAATAAGAAAATAGAAAAAGTCGCCGAAAATATCAGGATAAGAATTAAATTAAAATTGCCAAATAATGGGTGTGTATTTCCTACGAAGGAAATACAGAAAGAAAGCAGATGATCATATGCAGTAATCAGAGAATTTGGAATATCATCCGTATTCCCATGCAAAGATCTTTGCAATACAAAAATGAAATAACTCATTTGGGAAATCATGGTTCTGGATTGTTCAAACATGCACTTATCTCTTAATTCGCTCAATAAAAAAACATGGTTGTTTCAGGAGTCAGTCATATAATCACGCCTGGGAAAAGAGTCAAACACGTATTGTAATTACTTTAATGCAATGTTATTGAAAATTTTAAATAAATGCTTTCTTTTTTTATTGTTGGAAGGTTTCATCTGCCTTATCTTCATAGAATCATTAATGTTCTTTTGTTCCTCGCAAAAGAAGCATTCATACATATTTTAATTGTTTGAAATAACTAAATTAATAAAATCATTGGAATGAATAAAACTCGGATTAATCTTTCAGACATCAATGTCGCAGACACAGCCATAAACCCATAAATATTCTTTGAATCCAAAATGCTTTCACGAATATTGTCGATGCATCTATGAATGTCGATGTATGACATTATTCCTGTCAATATTGTCCTGCATCAATACAATGCATGACAATACAGTACATGAAATTTACAGTTTGTTCATCTCATATGCATTATTACTTGCAACAGACCTAAAAAATTTGGTTAAATAGTAGAAGGTTTTATTTTTTATATATATATAATTAACTAAGCATAACCACTACTGGCTGTCTAATATGGAATGGAAACTGACAATGTAAATTTGTATTTCATTTTGTATCAACGTACACAATTTCAGAAACTTTATTATTGTTTTGCTTGCTGTGATCAATGTATATAGGCATACAGTGTAAATATGTAATAAAGTCATCGAGTGAATATTATTTATTTTTAAATCAGTATTAATATCTAAATAACCCAATGTTTCATCCGAGAAAAAAATCATGCGATTAAATGATCTGATGTGCAAAGAAAATTATGTGTATTTATTTAGGAAATAATAAAAAAAA
>JAPMOQ010056242.1:2577114-2612546 GCA_026543055.1 Argiope trifasciata
CAAAAACAATTTTCTCACGTAATTGAGCACAACTTGTTATTAAATATTTCCAACAGCCCAAGACAGAAAAACAATTACCCTGCTAGAAGAAAAATGGTTACATCATGTATGTTTTATTTTTCTCTATGAATCATTAATAAATATCAACATGTAAAAGCTTGCAAACAAACATAAAAATGCATATTTTTTAATTTTACCGCATTAAATCCTCTCCTGTTAACGTTAGATCCTTATCACAGCATCTTTCGTATACTTCATATTATATAAGAATATTTTTCTTTCTTATTCCTCTGATGCAATAGCTAGCAACTTCAGAGAATTCTTCCGCAAATTTCATTAATCTTCATATTTTCTAGAAAACTGGAAGATTTACTGTTCATTTGAAACTGCCACATTTTCGGTACCACCTACTGAAATAATTTTTGCTTTATTTCATTCGGCTGAAATATGATGGTAGATAAATACTGCAGGGGCCTAATGAAGATACATTAAGTTAATTTTTACCAATTTTGTTGTACTAGGAACTCCAATTTTTATGAAACCTTCACTAGCTTTATTTTTGTAAATGGTTATAAATTCAGTGCTGGTTTTTATTTCTTTAAAGGAGAAAAATGTTCTTGGAAAGCAGTTGTAACACAAAACATATTTCATTTATCTCTTCAATGTTATGTTTAATGAAACCTAATTAGTTTTTAATATTCTTTCTTTAGAGGAATTGTGTAATTACTAAGGAATTTTACTTCATAAATAAGAAGTATTATATTTTATGCAACAACTTAGGGATGTATTATTTTGGAGAATAAAAATAGCATTCAGGAATTTCTTTAAAATGTTACCATTTCTTTCAAACAAAAGAGTTTTAAAAAATGTTTTTTTAGTTCTGAAATAAAAGTCTTTGTTCAAATATATATATATATATATATATATATATATATATATATATATATATATATATGTTAACATATATGTGTATATGTACATATATGTAACGTATATGTGTTAACATATATATTTTTGTCTAGCGATATATTTTTTCTTGATTTAAACGTTTTTTATTTTATTTCAAAAAGAAATTTCAATATATGTATTTTTAAAATGAATATATATGTCTGAATAAAGAATACACATTTACATTAAGTATTAATTACTGAAAATTAAGATTAATAAAATTGCAATTTATTATATCAGTTAAAAGTTATGCTTAATTGAGTTCTTGTTTTAAAATATAGGGTGCAAAAATTCTTAAGAAAGAAAGGTCAAACATTAGTCATTATCACAGTACAATACAAAGCCAGATGAACCATCATTAGGTGGTAACGTGCAAAGAATGTAATATTTGAGTACTCATGAAGGAAAGCGGGGTAATACAATTAACAATAAATATATGTACTAAAACATAGTGGTCAGCGACTGTATTAGATGTTTAGCCAATTAGATGTGTGATAGATCTGACGCTGATGTGTGAAAGTTTGATGTTTCATTAGGATATTTCAGACTTATTTCGAACTTCATTCTAACAAAAATGTTAGCTATAAAATTCTCAGTCCTGCCCGTCTAATAACTGTTAAAGGACACCAGAAAGAGCAGACCTAAAGAATCTGGATGTTGATGTGTGAAAGTATATTTGAATATTTCAGACTTATTTTGGACGTTCTGATAATGAAAATGATTTTGATAACATTATCATTTTTTCCTACCTATGTCAGAGCTGTTAACATGCCCTAAGCTATAATAATAATAAGCAATAAAGGATAATCTGAACATTGTTGCGTGTAAGTTTAACGTTTGATTTAACGTTTAAAACGTTTTTTATTTTATTTAACGTCCAAAATAAATTGGAAATTTATTTTGTAAGTGACTATAACAAAAATGCCTCTGATAATATTCTCAGTCCTGATAATCTGTTCCAGACTTGTTTAAGGGAAACCAAAAAAGAAATAAGGCAAAATAAAAAAAAATCGATAATTAATTTGATGATTTATTATCTGAAAATCATTAAAAAGTTTTCAAGTGCTACATTTGAGAAAAGTAGAGAGCAGGAACATTAAATCATTTCTTCAGCACAAAAGTTAATTTTCCTTCCCCAATCTTAAACACTCTGACAAGAAATTTATCAGCAGTAATCAATTCAATAGAGGTGTGAGGGAATTCACTGCTCCATTAAACTCAGAACCTAATGCCAAATTTCAAGATGACTTATTGATAGTATATAATCAAAGGCTTTGTCAAGATAGACCAGCATATAAGTCTTAAAATCTTGCTTTACTAATTAAAAATCAATCAAAAATTATTAATTAAAGATACAATTTGTCCTGAATTATTCTCAAAAGTGTTAAAATATATTGGATTGTAATAGACGAAAAAAGATTGAATCAATCAGAGTCTAATACTAATTTTCAAACAATGCAATATCGATCACATGAAGTCGAAGGCATACATTCGAGATATTCTAGAGAAAAACATTATAATCGCAAATGTTTTTCTAATTAAAAATACCTAAATTATCAATTGATTATATAATAAGCCCTCTGTCATTCTTTGAGAGTTCAAACTTATACATGATAACAATAGACAGAAAAAAAAATCTTCAGATATATTATAATTTAAAGATAAGCATTTGAACATGATTAATTTTTTTTTCATTCATTTCAAAGTCATTATTACATTTATGAAAGAAATTGCATTAGAATAAATGCTTTAAAGAATAAAGGAGCACAGATATTTCATAGCATTCTTGAATTACAAATGCATGTATATACATTTATAACTTTCTTTGACATTAATAAAAAATAGGAAAAAAGCATATTTTATATTTTCCATCGTTAAAAACGAAATAAAATAATAATTATTTATAATGAAAGAAGCTCAATTATTTATAATGAAAGAAAAAAATGAATATTTATTTATACGATATCGTTACTTTATTAAATAGTATTCTTCTTAAAGCATATAAAAATATTTTACAAACATATGCTATTCATAAATAAATAGTTTGCTGTGTAATTCCAAACTCAGTGGACACTATTAGCAAATAATAGCTCTAAATTTCTAAAATGTATAGCTAAACATATAAATGAAACATTTAATGAAAGTAAAAATTAAAAATTGAATGTAAATTCAACAAAATACATCAGAAAGCAAGAAACAGAAATTCCTATATATCCCCTTATTTTTGCTCCATATATATATTAAACAGTTTTTGTCTTTCCAGCAGAAAGATAAAGTTTCATTCCCTGAAAATAAGTTACACATTAATTTCGCAGAGAAAAATTTTCAGCATGACATCCGCTTTGGGAGTAAGGGCGTCTTATCAGCTTAACTTAACGCTTTAAAATTAGAAAAATAAACCCCCGATTACGGTTCCTGAAAGCATGGCGGTAGTGATAGGGGAACAAACTGCTGACACCAGTTTCCAAAAGAATAAAAATGAAAAAAGAAAGAAAAAAAAAGGATAATTTTCGGAACTTTTATTCGTAGAGAAACGTGCGTATAAAAGTAAGGGATGCATAAATAACATTTTCAACAGTGTGAAATAAAAGAAACGAAGTTTATCATTACCAAAGCGACCAAACATAATTTGTTTCGTAACAGAACTAGAAATCGCTTTTGGTCGTCACGTCTTTGTATTAAATATTTGTTTATTTTCCATGTTCCTGAATGAAATCAGTTGCTAAATATAAGGATTAAATAAATAAAAATTTCAGAGTTCTTAAAAAAGATGTTTATTTTGTTGCAAAAGCATTTAATAGAATATTAAACAACTGATGCATTAAAGTGTAATCAATTTTCTGAAAAATGAAGGCAAAGAGTTTTGTTCCCCTAAACATTATTTAAATAGCTTGATTTTTTTGTTGTATAATCAGGGTTTGCATTAAGAGGATTTATTAGTGAATAGTTGATATACCGACTTTGGTCGGGATTAAAATCTTTTCATTAATAAGTTGCTGTAAAACTATTTCCGTTTAAATATTTTTAATATATAAATTTTTTTTATCGATTCAAATGGTTATTTTCTGTTTTAGAAATAAATAAGACTTGAGCAAAAAATTTTAACATAAAAACTTTAAAAGCACTTATAGATGATTTCTTCCATAAATTATTTATATATTAAATTATGACAGCAAAACAAGTTTATCTCACAAAGGCTATAATGTAGGATAGTTTCCTTTTTTTAAGCTTGATTAAATCATTTATGTTAAAAGTGTTGTTGGGACTTATGGAACGTTACAAGTCTACCAACATATATATGTTAGTGATTTAAACTGAGTCAGCGTCTGTTTTTTCTGAAGTGCCATCTACAACCAAAAGTCAGACTTAACTAGTTCATGCATCATACTAGCTTAGACAAAAAGGGGGGGGGAGACGTGTCATCATATCAGTGGGAAGACGTGATATTATATGCCAGAATGCTGGCATCTTAAAATAGTTCAGAATTTAACTGAAAATAATACTCGGAATTTATTTCGCCTTCCTGAGAAATATTACAATTTTAAAGTAGAATAAACGCAAGTCTAGCTTACCTCATTTCTAAAAGCAACTGAAAACCTATTGCCAGAAAAATCGAGGACATTGTAATTTAATATTTAAAATCTAGATTATTTTCTAGTTATCTCATAATGGTAACTACTCCATTATATATTCGAGAGTCAGACAAAACACAAAACATCGATGAAAATTTATAAAAAAGATTCAATAATAACAACTTAATAAAAGTTGAGCAATCAACATAAATATTTCCAGAATACATTACATGAACAACAGCGTATGATATGTCTTCTTTTATTCCAAAACAAACATTTCGTTTCAAAATTAAAGAGAAATTTAGCTTAATATTAAATTTGTTCGAATAATTTGTTTAATAGTAAAATGTGCAATAAACGCAAAATAACTGATGACTGATTTAGTGGTTATATATTTTTGTGCTTTGAAAAATTCAATATTATTCTTTCTCATATTTTGTCTAATAAATATGCAGAATTTTGTTGCATTCATTCCGGTATTTTAGAAGGAACTTCGGAATCTAAGTATATACATATTCAACCACAGTAATTTATGACTGGTAATTTTTTCCTCTAATCATTTTTAAATTCGAATAATTCCTATGATTACGCAATCTAACTCTGGAAATGTTTACAGTATTTTAATTGATATGTGACATGAATAAATTATGAAGTATATTAGACTAAAATATTTTTCAATAACTTACATTAAAGATTTTCATTTTAAATAACAATCATTTAACTTTATGGGATTATCTTTCCTAGACGCAATGTTTGCTGGAAAGTATTAAATAATCGTTAATTTTTTATTCCATAAGTTTCAAATCAGGCTTTGAGATACTATAGCTTGCTACTTTTAATCTTTTTGAAATTCCACTAGAAGAATATTTTGGTGCAAACTAGAGGTTATAAGTTTTAGGAGAGATTTATGAGGCTAGAAATTTTAAGCCTATTATCTTGTGATTAATTAAATGAAATTGAGGGATACTTAAAATGCTGAGTCATTATAAAATAAGACATTAACATAAAGTTTGGCCTCATCTTTGACATATTTACGATACAAATGATAGATTGAAGCAAAAGATTAGCCTTGTTGAATTTATTTTGAGCAAAAAATACCAAAATATTTCCGTAGAAGAATTATGTTATTACATATTATCTATCTAAACTTTAAAATAATCATATTAATAATTTCTCATTGACTGCGTTATCCATAAGATAACAATTCATCATATATTTTTCCGTGACTTTCTTCAAATGTATGAATTTTTCATTGATAAGAGATTTTCTTGAAGCTTTTCAATGTTTTTTAACTGTGCATATAAAAACCATTTAGTGACTTTTCCTCTAAAGTACATATACAAAGCAACATGTGATTCCAAGATAATTGTAATGACAAATAGATTTGTTGCATTAAAACCCAGGGTGAGGATATTACAATTTGAGAATAGAATGATGTTTTGGTTCAGGGATTTCGAAGCCTCAAAATCCGGTTGCAGTAAACTGGAAATTAATTTCTTTTGATTAGAAAATGATAAAGACAGTTGTTACATTTGGCGATATATATCTAGCAATATATATATTTATACACTGAAGTGACAAAAGTCATGGGATGACTTAATATCGTGTCGGTCCTCCTTTTGCCCGGCGAAGTGCAACAACTCGACGTGTCATGGAGTCCACAAGTCGTTGGAAGTCCTCTGCAGGAATATTGAGCCATGCTGTCTGTATAGACGTCCATAATTGTGAAAGTGTGGATGGTGCAGGAGTTTGGGCACGAACGGACCTTTCGATGATGTCCCAGAAATGCTCGATGGGATTCATATCGGGCGATCTAGGTGGCCAGATCATGCGCTGGAATTGTCCGGAATGTTCTTCAAACCAATCGCGAAAAGTTCTGGCCCGGTGACATGGCGCATTGTCATCCATAAAAGTCCCATCGTTGTGTGGGTACGTGAAGTCCATGAGTGGCTGCAAGTGATCTGCAAGCAGCTGAACATAAAATTTCCAGTCAATGATCGGTTCAGTTGCACCAGAGGACCGAGTCCATGCCATGTGAAAACAGCCCACACCATTATGCAGTCACCACCAGCTTGAACAGTGGCTTGCTGACAATTTGGATCCATGGCTTCGTGGGGTCTGTGCCACACTTAAACTCTACCATCAGCTCGTAACAACTGAAATCGTGACTCATCTGACCACGCCACGGTTTTCCACTGGTCTAGGGACCAGTCGATATGCTCACGATTCCAGGAGAGTCGTTGCAGGCGATGTCGTGCTGTCAGTAAAGGCACTCGAGTCGGTCTTCTGCTGTCATAGCCCAAGGAAGATAAATTTCGTCGCACAGTCCTATAGGACACGTCCCTCGTACGTCCCACATTGATTCCTGCAGTTATTTGACGAAGTGTTGCGTGTCTATTTACACTGACCATTCTACACAGACGTCGGTGATCTCGGTCGTTAAGTGCAGGTGGTCGCCCACTGCGCTGTCCATGATGGGATGTGATGCCGGAAACTTCATACTCTCGGTATACTCTTGATACTGTGGATCTCGGAATGTTGAATTTACTAACGATATCCGCAATGGAATGACCCATGTGTCTAGCTCCAACTAACATTCCACGTTCAAAATCTGTTAATTCTCGTCGTGCCGCCATAAATAACGAAAAACCTGTTCACATGAATAACTTGAACACAAATGAAAGCTCTGGAAAATGAACTGCGCATTTATACTTTTTCGCTGCGATACTACTGCCATCTGTATATTTGCATATTGCTATCCCATGACTTTTGTTACTTCAGTGTATATATATATATGTGTGTGTGTGTGTTACGTATGTAAAACGTTAATAAAAATTTACCAAATTAGTAAAATACTAAGTTAATAGGAGCAAACAGAATAAAAATAGAATTTAAAAATTTAAGAATCCAGCCTGATGACTTTCTAAAGGGTAACACTCAAGGAGGAATTCAAAAAAAGGATTTTTTCTGAACTTTGTCTAACAATATTGACCCCTTGTTTCTTAAAATTCCCTGAAATTAAAGATAAACCGCCTTTTCTTAGAGATAAACCTCTTTTTATAGAAATAAAACAATAAATTGCAATATCCAATTTCAGAGAAAATTTTAATAGCATAATAAAAGTTATAAAAAAACATTCACGACCAATTATTGAAACAAAAAGGAAAGAACATACCATTAAGAGGTAAAATTTCTACACAAAATCCTCACATCTCTTGTCCCGCATCATTTACTGCTCATAATAAAAGGTCCTTGATTACTTTTAACATTAAAATTTTTAAAATTTTAAAGGATGAACGTTCTTGAAAAGAAGAGAAAAAGGAAGGGAGGGGGCACCATCGTTTTCTGAATACCGATGCATACGTTATCTAACAGTCATGCGATCGTTTAAAACTAACTTAAACTGGTTTTAAAAAAATTATCATTTTGAAAAAGGATTTTAGAACTCTATTGATTTTGCGATGATCAAAAATCATTGTTTTTCAAAATGTTGGTAATTGCAAAATATGAATCCCGTTATAACAGGATGTTTTTCTGTTGGATGTAATTTAAAAAAATAATGTTCTCTAACGACGACTTGAAATTCGTGAAAGAATTTTTTTTAAATTCATTAATAGTAAGAAAGCAGTTTATATTGAACCTGTATTTTTTAACCCTTTCACTAAGTATTATACTTGACCCCGGTTTCTTTTTGTGAGGAATGGGCTTACTAATTATGTTCAAAACATCAGCAATAATAAAAATTAAGCATCTGCTAAGAATAATTGCTCATAAGACTTTAGAATTTTGATCTCTAGTGAATTCTCTAGCAATGAAACCCCTGGCGATTACACGCAGATTAATAATTTTGACATTTCTCATCATTTTTACACTCGTTAAATTCACGCGATATTTGAACCATATAATTAGAAGCTGTACCTCTTTCGGATAATTAATGATTTTAATACCTTACCACTCTTCTTTCTTATGACATAGAAACAAAGGCAAGATTTCAATGAGAATGAAAAAAAATTAATCACAGAAGCATAAAGAAAAAACTGTTTAAAATCCTAGTCCCTAGAGTCCAATTGAATATCTCGACTGTCTGGAAATCGGGAATAAACCTCCCAATAAAATGTTGTAATTATCCTGTTCTGAAGCTTTTTGATTAATTTCTATTTCAAATCACATCATCCAGTAAATTATGGAGGCGATTGTTGGAATGTCAAAACTAAGTTCCCCCCCCCAAAAAAAATGGAGTAAAGACTGAAAATCATCCTTAAGGTTCTCTCCAAAACATTTTCGCATACTCTTCAATAAATTTATCATGACAAAGAATGCCTTACATGGATTTAGTGTAAAATAGTTTCGTAATATTATTTTTTGGTGGGAATGTAGCTCTTTTATAGAATTTATCATGTAATGCCTGCCGAATTATTTGGAGATTGATACCAGTCATACATTAATAATGTAAAATTTATACTAACTATATTTATTGTATTGCACTAAAAGATTTTTAAATTCAAAGTAATTACAACTGTAACAGATATTATAATTTTAATAAAAATATTAATGGAATTTGGCTATTTTTAAGCTATGTATATGATAATAACATTTGAATTTTAATTATTTAAAGTAAATTAATTGTATAAATAATACTCAGACAAAGACTATGCAATTTTGAGTGTGTATTGTTGAAATAAAAAAAATCCCCATATAAAGAATTTTTTTTCTCTTTAAGAGGCCAAAGTAGCGCTTCAGAGCAACGATTGTAAAAAAGTCAGAAATTAATTAAAGAAATATTTTATGAGATTAATTAAAATTGGAATATCTTCTAAGAGGAAAATACATTTTTAGCAGTTAACTTCATATTAAGGAATCAACAATTTATACATGTCCTTCTTTGTATTGAATGAGATCCGGTACATGGTTTGACATGGATTCCACTAAATTAGAAATAGAACATAAACTTTTGATCTCGCCATCACGAAACCAAATTTTTATAACACTCTTAGACATTAATTTCTTTGTTGAGTTGTCCTACACGTATTTTATTCAAACGTTCC
This sequence comes from Argiope trifasciata, assembly GCA_026543055.1. Lineage (NCBI taxonomy): Eukaryota > Metazoa > Arthropoda > Arachnida > Araneae > Araneidae > Argiope > Argiope trifasciata. The sequence goes on from JAPMOQ010056242.1 coordinate 2,586,680, forward strand.
TACACGTCTCTTAATGTTCACCAAATTTTCAATGGAAATCACATCTATAGAATTACAAGGCCGATACAAACCTGTTATGTTTTTGTTTTTGAAAAAAAAAATGTTATTAGCTAAGAAGTATGGCTTGGAGAAAGGTATCGTTGAAATATACCGACACCACTAGCGAACGTTTGCATCATAGGCGCAATTTTACTTTCCACTATAGAATTGTGTTGTTTATAGTTCACCATTCCTTCAACTGAAATTGAGCTGTCAGGTCTTCGAGAAGTAAAATAACATCAAAACATCTCTTTCTGAGGGTGCTTAACTGTTTGAATAAGATGTTGTTTCCTGATGGGTTCTCCACCACTTTTCCTGACAAATTTTGGTCAAAACCTTTGCAAAAGAAAATGTGTTTCGTCGATGAATACAATTTCTAATCTTGTGCAGTTCAGGGTTGGTATTTCCTACCGAAATAAAAACGGTGTTTCTTCATTCCAGGTATTAATAACTGATTTTTGATTGGTTTTCTTTCAAATTTCCCAGCTTCAATAAGCCTTCGATTAATCTATGCTCACGTCAGTAGCTAATAATTCTCTCTGAAGATCTGTACGTGTTTTGTAAGGATGCATTGCACTATTTCGTACAAGAGATTTGTATCCAGATGTCTTCTTGCGTTTGCGTCCACAATTACTCTTTCGTTTTGGGGACACTGTCCCCAAATTCTTTTGCTGATTAATAATCGTTGAAACACTGAATTTTCCAACTCCAACTGCTGCAGTAATATCTTTCACAATCATAAAAATATTCTGATTAAGGATGACAATTCTAGGTCTTTTGATGGCAGATATAGTTTTCATGAGAATTTTTAAATACAAGCCAGAAGAATACAATTCACGCAAGCAACTTGCAGCAACTGAAGGGTAAAATTTTTGTCATCTCATGATCACGTACTTCAACCAGGTTTAACCCCTTGACATACGAATTTTCTTAACTTCCTAATGAAATGACGAATTTAATAGTTTCCTAATTGAAATATTTGCTATTATTTTAATTCCTTTAATAAAAATACGTCTCAAATGACATTTTTCATTTTAAGTTATTTAATACTTTTCACTTAATTGCATATTAAAAATTCAATAATTTGATGCGCATCTCAGACAAGTCATTGTTTGGGAAATGGATAAACTAGTCAAGGCGTTGTAAAAAATGCATATATATATATATATTTAGTACTCACGAAAGGTCAAAGGAAATTCCCCATTTCATCAAACACCAATTCTTCTGATCAAAGAGAGTGTAGTAAATTCTATTGATACGCAAATATCAGATATACGCCATAGTAAAACAATAAAAAAAAGGGGAAACATTTTTGAAATATCAGATTCATTTAATAACGAAAGAGCATCTGAACGCTGATATAACTCTTGTTATTTATTTTCTAGGATTACTTTAACATCCCCAGAAATGCTTCTAGCACTATCGAAGATAATAAGAACTTTGATTGGGAATAGACAGCTGATATTGAGCTTGATTTGGATTTCCTATGATATTTGTTGTATCTAGATAGAAATCTTTTTTCTTTCCATGTTATTATATCTAAGGTGCTGTGATGGATAGTCTCTGTTATACAAGACAAGGATAAGAAGGGAAGAAGCGAGTATTGGAAGCTTATTTTAGTCCTTTGTGCTTATTTAATATTGCAAAATTTGAGATGAAAAACATCAAATTGTACTATTTTTCTTTAAGGCTTATTGATTTTTTTTATGTAATTCCCCCTCAAAAAAACATTTCCAAGTTTTTGCAATAAAATTTAATACGGAAAAAAGTTAATTAATTCAGAAGTTGGATATGCAGTTTTAAAATGTCGAAGATTTCTGGATGAAGTGTTTCATATAAATTCTATGATTTATATAGTACTAATTATTAATACTTTTTAAATTAGTGAATATTTTCCGACTTGATACTGGATATTACCGATTAACCATAACCTATGTTGAAATAAATACATCAGTTTGTTTCTTTATAACTTTTTGAATTTCCTCTGAAATTCTCAAACATTTTAAAGTATTCTTCGTGGAATTAAATACGGAAAAAAGCAATGGATTTTAAAATGTAAAATTAAGTAATATAACTTTTTGACAAATTTTTGGAAGGAATAATAGTTAGATTTGCAATTTTAAAATGCCGCAGATAATGTTGGATAAAGTATTTCATACACAAATTCTATATTTTATATTATTGTAATAATTGTTTTACTTAATGAATATGTTCCGACTTTATTCTAAATATTATACAGGAACTAGAATCCATAAGGTAATACATTAGTAATAAATAAATCAGAATGAAAAGAGCATTCTTATCTTTCTTAATACTATTCCCTGCTAGATTGGTGAAACATAAAAAATTTTCCAAACATAAAACATTTTTTTAACTATAAAATGGTTTTTTTTTCATGAAATATGAAAATAGATGGGATTCTTGATTCTTTAGAAGGAAATATGAATTTTTTTTTCATTCGTGAAATGAAAGCAAGTGAAAGATGGCGTCTTATATTCTTTCCAGTTTTCAATAGGAAGTTTGATAACGTGTGAGCTATGATTCTTTGTTATGTTAAAGAAACACTAAGTGCACTTTTAACCATATAAAACCGAGGTGTATTGCACTAAATTTTGTTATCGCAATTAAGTACTATCAGAATTTTATTTAAGAATTTTTTCTTTTAATTAGAATTAGAAACAATTTTCTGAAGTATGTGAATAAAAGTTAAAAATTTGTAAACGAGTTGTATTAGTGGATAGCATTAAAAATTTTAATCGCTCATAAAACTTTTATATTTTTTCCGACTAAATGAATCTGATATTACAATGCTAATTTCTTCTTTATTGTTACATCCTTATTTTTCTTAGGTGAAATACAGAAATTTTTGAAAATGATTTTTTCTCTTCAATGAAATGTAATTTGTTAGTGAAATAAGAAACTGAATGGGATTTTGAAATTTTCTAAAATAGAAAACTGCTGAGTTTTTATTTTAATTTTTGAAATAAAAGCAAACTATTACTTGACACGCTTGTTATTTTCAATTACGAAATGAAAATTATGATTATTTGTTATGACGTGGAATCTTCACCATGTTGTTTAAACACACAAAGCAAAATATGTTGTACTAAATGTTGTTATTGCAATTAAGTACCACCAAAACATTATTAAAGATTTTTTTTTCCGATTAGAATCAGAAACAGTTTTTGAAATAAGTTCATAAAACTTCAAAACTGGTAACCGCATGTGTGTTTCAGGATAACACAAAAACGTTTTATGCATTTTTTCACTAAGTGGATCTGACATAGGAATGGTAATTTCTTTAGACAGTAATGTGCCCATTTTTCTTTCGTTGGGTTTCTTATGAAGTTTCTTTACAATCTTTCACAAACATATGAGCTTTATTTTCGAAAGTGTGTTTTGGCATTTAGGAAAATTTTCCTAATTTTTCAAAGACATATTTGAATTATTCCTGTACATTAGGGAGTTTCTATTTTGAGCATTTACGAAATTTAATATTTATTAGCATTTGTAAATTTTTCTATGGAATTTATAATTATGTAAAGTTATAATATGAATTCTTTCATGGTTTTCCTGAAATTGACTATATAGAGAATAATAACATGGATGACTAAGAACAAAACTATTTTAGATTTATTACTGTTATTTTTTAAACAAAATTATCTGTTTTATTTAAGTAAAACATATACATGCATTTTATGTATTTTCTTAAAAATATCTAGGACATCAAAAACACATCTTTTAAAACATGTTTTTCTATATTGTATGTCACTCTATCATATATTAGGGTATTATCCAATATTCAACAAATTGTTTATATAATATTGTTAATATTATTTAACATCCTTCAAGATTGTATAATAAACTTGTGTTATCGAGATATTGAAATATATATATATATATATATATATATATATATAACCCATGTTTTGTCTTCATTTGGTGTTTTAATGATTTGAAAATTGTAAAAGGCAAGAAATTTTTTGATTCATCTTTATCAACAAAATAAATAACCTTTTATCTACAATATCTTATTTCAAGAGATCATCATTTATATTTTCATATATTTTTATGAAGAATTACATAAAAATGTAAGAAAATAATTAGTTTTAGAAAACTTCATTTTTCTAGTTATAAAACTGATTATCAGTTCTTGATAATATTGGTGTTATCTTTCCTTCAAATTAAAACTTACCAGTAAATTTTAAAACAATGTGCAATTAAAATAGAAAAAGGCTTTTCCAAAACCATTATACTTCTAAGATTTGACACTTTATTTCATTAAATAAGATTCGTGTAAATTATTTTGAAATCTTTTTTTTTATTTATTTTAAATTATTATAAATGACAAATTATTTTTCAAAAAATATTCAATTTTTCAGACCAATAGTGAAGACATGCAATTCAAATTTAAAACCTAATATTTATAATTATATAAAATGTTACATTGAAATTAAATTAGAACATCGATATTAGAATTATTAATATCATTCAAATGTTTAGTGTAAATTGGAATTTTAGCATAGGAAAACCCCGGGGAAGCAATTAATATCACCATATTGGCAAAATATTAGAATAATTAAGGTTTTTCATTTTTAATGAAATGTTTTGATAGTTTCCTTATGCCTAAATACTGCAAGAAACAACGGTTATTAGTATTTCTAAATTACATTTAATAAGCTTTCAACATGATTATGAGAGAAATATTTAAGGATAATTGACACCCAGTAGGCATGTTGTTCTATACTTATAATATTATTAATTGAATACATTCGCAAATTTTTAAAAGAATTTATTTCTACCAATTAGTCTGATCAATTACAACAAATAATTATGTATTTGGTAGGTAATGAAATAGAAACCTGAGAATAAATTATGATTATAAATTGCAGCATCGTAAAAAATATTTTATTTATATCCACTTCATCATAAGAAGGAAATACCCTGCCATACATAGTTGGTTTATTGCATTTTTGAGCTAAAATTCGCATCTGATTAGTTGTTGATTATTGGGAGAAATTTATCTTGCGTTTTTTATTTCGAGACCCTCATTCGGTTTATTATTGCTGTTCTTTGTTTTTCTTTATTCACAATTTTAGATTATCAAGATTAGTTATCGAACAAGTTAAAACCATTATATTTTATATGTTGCCTGATACACATAATAGCAACCAAAACCCCACCACCGCTCCCTTTATGAAAACCCATTTTCACATCATTATGAAGTTTTTAATCAGATGAATTAAATATAGACCAGACCACCATCGAAGAAAGCTCAATGGGACTTAATTCACATTTAATTAAGTTGAATATGAGTTGTTTTTTTTTTTTGTTTCCGAAACTGAGTCAAATCATCAGTGCCATGAAAATTCTCATTTTCGCTCATCGACCTGGAATTGGAGCCATGAGTTTCCTCAAAAAGCCAAAGGTGTCGTGTAAAATTTACTCCATTTCTATTTTTAATTTTTATTTTCTGCAAACATTGTTGGAACTTGTTTTGAAAACACAAAACATTCTGGAAATCGTATAATTTCCAAAAATATTTATAAAATTAATGTTTAAAATGTTAAATGTTATAATATTAAATGTTGAAAAGATTTTATAAGAAAACCCTTAAGATTCTTTAATGAGTATTTACTTCATTTAGGTACTACGAAATTACACTAATAATTTTATTTATTAGTATTAAATGACTTACTGACAATGAAGAATGCATTATTTTAAAACATAATATTTATTTATTTGTTTATTATAGTTTATTCTTTCTGCATTATTCAAATTAAAGTAGATTTAGAGACATGGAGTCAATGATTCCATAAATAAGAGTAAAACTTTGAACTGGAATAAGTCAGTTATAAACACGTATTTGTATTTAGACGTTTGCCGACATACTGTTGAAAATGTAGCTTGAAAGTACTGAGTATTCTATTCAAGAACAAAATACCATCTAATAATCAGAACTAATCAATCAAGTGGAGTTATTTTGACTCTCGTCTCCAGTAGAGGATACAATTATCAGCATTCATATGACCTTATGCCTTTAGATATGATTCTTGGATTGAAATTATAAACTGAAGGTGTCATAATCAAACAATAGTACAAAACTGACTAATAAAAAACGAATTTAGAATTTATATTTCTTTAAATAAAAGTAGTTGTGATATTAAAGATTAGGACTATTATAAAAACTGTTTCTAGTTAAATTCTCAGAAGAATCAGTAATACATATCAAAGGAAAATTCAAATTCTAGGAACAAAATATTTTCTATACCCACTGCAGATTAACCAAGATTCAATTGTAGTTCCATTTCTTCCGATTTCACTTTTGTCGTAAAGTAAGAAACTTTATTGATCAGAACTCATGGATGGAAGAACAGACCCTTAAATCATAACTGAACTCTAGTGAAATCTTATTGGCTTCGTTATTTTTTGACATTTCCTTTTCCCTGGATGATTAGTGTAACTGTTCACAGATGTTTCCATGCTCCCTAAGAATCCAGATCGAGTGAGGTAATAAAGATCCAGTCCGAACTGGATCGATAAGTATTTCATTCTTTTCTATCCCCTGAAACAGTGTGTGTGATCTTACTTTCTATAATCTTTCTGATCTCGCTTGTTTAATGCAATCAGTTCTTTCCTTGTTTGAACTATTGATGCTTCTTGCCTTGATGCGCTTTGAATCTATATATAATGGATCATCCTGAAGCAAACAGGGAAGTCTTCTGAGCAAATAATGTTCCCGGAAAGTGTTTGGACAGATGCTTCGAGTTGTATGGCTCTTACCAAATCTAATGTTTGTCTACCAGACATTGGTGTTCAGATATTACAATGTGGCCCGATAATTTCTGCGTTCAATTTACCTTATGTTTACATTAATCACCCTTATAATTATGTTATTCATTCCCAGAAAGACATGATACTTGCTTGCAACTAATAAGTAAATAAATGTGAGGTAGTTCTTTAAAGAGAAAAAGGAATAATTTGAGGTTATATGTTTTATTATTCGGTTTAATTAGAGGATGGCTTCTTAAATGTACTATATGAAAGAAATTGAAATGCAAATGTTTCAAAAAAAGTAACATTTTATTGTACAAATAGGATGAATTTCGGAAAAGTATCTTTAACATTATATTTGTTTCTTTCGTTGCCATTTCTCGTTCAGATAATTTAAACTTTTCTTCTACTGAACAAAGAATTACATTATTCATAGAGATTAGATAATGCAAGAGAAAATTCCTAAGTTTTTTGAGAAAACTATTAAAGTAACTTTTATAACTTTCTTTATTGGTACTACAGACATTCTTCTATCCACTCAGTAAAATTTCAATCAGTGGCTTAATATATGAATAAATGCATTCCTGGAAAAATATGGCTTTTCACTTCCTGTCTCCATCAATGACTTTCCAAGAATAAATAATGTCTAGTATGTGCCGTTATTTTTCACCCTTTTATCATTTCTTTTAATTTGGTATGTTTACTCTGTTGTTTTGTTCCCACACGACACTTCCTGGGACATTTTTATCAACATTTATCTTCGGTCTCTACTCTGTAATTTCGATATTCTTATCAAATTAGTTAGATTATTATCAAACTTCGTGTTCACTTTATTTACTTACTAGCCGCCTTTGGCGACCAGCTGGTTCGCCATGAGTAATGCGTTCTAAAATTTTCAATTAAGTCACATATTCATTAGCCTTGAAGTAATTCCGTGCATTGATTGGCCTGAAATTAGAAATATTTTTTTCCGTGATGCTGCCAAAATATCAAATAAGTTTTTAAAAAATATTAAATGTTTTTTTTAGCAAAAAAGGAAAAAAAAATATTGAATAAAGATTTAGATGTTGCAAACGATTATAGATACCTTGGTTTTGCATTTATTTTTTTAGAAAATATCACATTTTATAATGGAAAAAAAATATTGAATTAATGATACAGATATTGCAAACGATTATAGAAATATACCATTAAGTCGAGATTTAAATGCATATCGTGTCTTAATTCAAGCAGGTTTACCATAAATAAAGAAGATTTGTTGAATTAATGATTTAGTTATTGCAAACGATTATAGAGACCTTTGCGTAGCATTTATTTTTTTAGAAAATATCGCATTTTATGTTTCTTTTATTTTATCCAGTCACATGTAATAAGTATCATTTCTTTAGACTTGATTTAAGATTATAGTTTTTTTTTTATTATTATTTGAACTTCCGACATTGTTTTCTTTTATTTTATCCAGTCACGTTCTCAAAAAAAACATGGTCAAAATATTTCTTTAAAAATTCGTTAAAAATAGAAGTCTTAAGTTATATATTATAAAATTAGTGCCATTAGAAAGCTAATTTTTTAATCTTTAAGTTGATGTAAAAATCATGTTTGTGCGATAATATTTTCGGAAGTTATAGCGGAAAAACTTCGAAATTTCGCTTATATTTTAATTAATTCAAATTCTAATTAAAAATTCGAAAAAAAGGCTCCGAGGTGCACATTCCCGACCTCCAAGGTATACATGTACCAAATTTGGTAGCTGTAGGTCCAACGGTCTGGCCTGTGGAGCGCCAACACACACACACACACACACATTGAGCTTTATTATAAGTATAGATTATTAATGTATGAAAAGTCTGAAATTTTTAAGTTTGATTTTTATTTGTGAGACAAGAAGATGACAACATAGCCTATTATTGAAAACAATTACATAATTAGTACCTGAAGCAGTTAGCAGAGCATGTTTTTCCTGTATTGATTGTTGAAAAATATTGAATTTCTACTTCTACGTAGTAGTGAACAAATTTTATTTAATACGAAAATGAATGAATGCAATTCTGTAACTATTGCAATAATTAATCATGTAATTTTTACTGTATGATTAAAAATTTCATATTTCATAAAGAGTAAACATATACATTTCAGATTCGCTAATAAAACATATCCAACTTATCAACAAATGATGCTTCTTGTTATCTATAATTAGAAGTGATATATATATATAAATGGTAAAAAATGAAAGCCATGTAAATTTTAGAAATAAAATGTACATTTCAAATATTAATTTTATAAAAATGTATTAATTGTTTGTGTAAAAATTAATTCACTCACTTAATTGTATTAGCTTTTGTATCTAATCTTTAAATCTGTTTTTGGAAATAATTTGATATACAAATCGTATAGTTTCTAATAACTGTAATGAACAAATTTGTTTATATTTTCTGTGATTGCACACATGCACGTACGTAAATCAAATTTTGCAGAAAAATATTAAAAAGATTTCTTTAATTTAAAGATCTCATTATATTGTAAATTAATGAACATTATTTAATGTGATCTGAGTTTATAACTGAGATAAGAATAAGAGATTTATTCACATGAACGCGTGATAAAGATTTTGAAAAATGTTTATTTTTTAACCATGAAATCGGTAATGAAATATTTTCTGAATAAGATAAGAACATATTGTTCACTAAAAAAGAACTATGCTTTTTGTTGTTACATTTTAATTAGAAAAAAAATATATGGGATACATAAAAAAATGAGGGATTTCGAAGAAACTACTGTAGATGACAAAACAATCTTAAATTATTTTTTACAGTTACAAACTTGATTAATTACAAATCTCTCTCTCTTTATCTATCTATCTATTTATAAATAGGTAGAGATATATAGATACATAAATATAGATATATTGATGCATACATATATAGATATACATTTAATATATACATAAACATTGTTGTACTTCGTATATATACGTTATATATATACATAGATATATGTATATATATAGGCACAGATATATACAAGTCTCAATGAAAAAATATCGTAAGAAGTATCACTTATGATAAAACCAAAAATGAAAAGATTTGTAACTCGTAAAATATTAAATCCCATCATAATGTTCAATACAATATTCAATGACTTTTTCCATGCAACTAAGCAGAAAAGTATTATTTTAAAAATATATATTACGAGCTTCCAATGTTATGTGCACTTTTTCATAATTTTTGTTCTTTTACACATTTTGAATATTTAAAAGGCCATGAATGTGCATAATTATGTACTTTTGTATTAACTAAAATTGAAAAACAAATTAAATATAATTTACGGCAATTGCTTGTTTTAACGCTTTATTCCTAAACAACGCATAGTACTGAATTCCATTTAGAGCTAATAAACAATAATATATTGAAGCTTTCTTCCTTTAAGAAAAACTCCGAAACAAACGCGTCATCATAACTAATGCTTAATTCAATACAGCAGCTGAGAAATAAAAGACTTTTGCTTCTTACAGATGACCAATCCATAAGTAACTGCCCAAGGTTCTTGTTAGAGGGAACTCGAATGTTGTACAAACGATGAAGCGTCAATCCCACAAAAGAATACCCTTCATTCGGACTTACCTTTCCGCTTCAGGTATCTTTGCTTCGATAGCGAGAGTAAGAGAAATAGAGAGAGAGAGGGAGGAAGAGTTAAAAAAAAGAAGGCACCGGGACGGAATCGGCGAATTTTCATGAGGCATTCACTTCCGTGGAACGCACTTCCGCACCGTTAGCTTGCATATTTCATGCTCCAAATGAGAAGTTAAACGTTCCGTGAAGAAGTAGAAAATACATCCTCTGGATATTTTGCCTTCGTTTCTATGCACTCTTGGTTTTCGTTAAGCAGTGGTCTGAGTCAACTGACGAGGGGAATGAATTTTTGTAATCATTAGAAAACGTGGAAATGTGATTTGGGATTAAGAAAAGGAATGGGTGAATTATTTGAGTCATAAATTCTTGCTTTAATAATATTAGTTCGCGAGAAATGAATGAAGTGAAAATGTTAAATTGTAAAATTAATCGTTATTGCACCGACACATAATCATTTTATCAGTATTAAAAAATACTAATGCATTTTTTAAAATTTTTATGATTAATGTAACGAATGATCACGAATGTTTAAAAATAATGTATTAATACATAAAATGCATATATAAACATTAAAATGGCATCAATAAATATTCAGGACACACTTATTTATTTCTAATGACAACTGTAAATAGTTAAAATTATTTTTCTAATCATTCCAGTTCGATATCTGAGAATATTTGAACTTTCGAATTACTCTTTTGGGAAAATTAGTTATAACCGTCAAAAACAGCAAAAACAACCAATGATAAGGAGTTAATATCCAAAAGAAAACTCTATTTAATTTTATGTCTATTAATTAAAGGAAGCTTGGAAATCCTTTGAAAGCTTTCTTTGAAATACATTTAATTCCCTAAAACAATACGGGCCAGATTCTCTAAGACATAAATCATGTACCGGGGTATTAAATCGATCACACTTATTTAAAGAGGAAAGAAGTTTCACAGTGATATCCAGTGGCATCGGGCGCTTGCCGTAGTTTCTTTATAAACGAATTAGGGCCTTTAAGTATTGAGAAAGTTAAAGTTATTTAATTATTTTATATATGTATATGTCATGTAACCAAACAATTAATAATGAAATTAAAACTACAGTTATGTAAAATAATATCAGATCATTTTCTTAAATTTTTATGTTTGATAATTGTGGAGGAATAAATATTTAAAAAGAATGATACTGATGTTCACAAATGCATCTATAAATCAAATTGTTCTTTTATGAATATCCTGGGAATGATTTTTTGGATAAATATATATTAAACAATAAAGGAAATTGAAAATTCTTATATTGATATTATACAAAGAAAAACAAAAGTTTATAGGTATTTACAGAAAGAATAGCAAAATAATAAAAAAAACATGAAACTTGCATCTAGATACAGCATAAATATCCTGACAACATACTTTCGTACTACTCGTAAAGAGATAAGGCCGTTGCTTTGCTTTTCGTTTTCTCCTTAATTAAAACACTGTTTTCTTTAGCTTCTTTATTTGATATTTCAATTTTAAAGTCCTACGATCTACTTTGGTCTTTGATTATCTTTTCTTTTAATTAAAAAAATCCGTATCTTTCTTCATTTTTTTACACCACTTTGAGTGACAGCGGATCTTTGCGATTTATTGTGCGAAACTGTGATCAGAAAATGCTGCAATTCGTTTTGTGGTACAGATTGATTTGTTAACGATATAAGCGCTGCGTTGATTGCTTTATTCTACCTTCTGTTTCTATCCTTATTATTAATTTATGGCTTAATTCTATATTTTTATCTACATCTATGTCATAATTAAATAATCAGTTCAGCGAATAAAAGCTGTAGAAAATGAAACTTAACTTCCGTAGTAAAAAAGATTTAGTCTATCATGCCGTAAAAATTACAAACTAACCTAAAATATTATCAGGATCATGTCAAAATATCATTGAAAAAAGCCAATCCTTAATTGCAATTTCGCAATGTTAAACATAATTGCAGTATTGACCGAAATAGTATTTATAAATGTAATTTAATTTTAAAAGGAATACACTTTCTACAAACATAACAATCAGATTTTGTAGAGGAGGAAAATAATTTGTAAACGATAACCTTGTAAGAAATTTTCGATAGTATTTTGCTATTTGGTGTAATATAAATTAGGAGTGTATTCCGTATTAAATCAACTAATAGATTAACTGATAACATTTGAAATGCTTCTAAACTCTACGTGATTTTGCACAGAAATATAAAGTATGGCGATAGTTTAATTACATTTTGTAATATTCAAATTATAATAATTCAATATACGAATTATGCATAGTTACGTTAGTGTGATTACACAAACATTAACTATATGAGAACGACTACATACCAATTAATAGGTACAATCGGTATGTAGTCGTCAATTCTGATAAATCAATATCGGGTCGATTTAAATATATTAAATAAATGGACATATATTTTAAAAAGTAAAAACATAAAAATTAAATTTAAATTCAAAAAGATGCATTAAAATGTAATTGAATACGTTAAACTCATAATAAACGCGTTTTATGTTTTGCAGCGCTTAAAATGTGATCTAAAATGAATTATTTTAATTATATCAAACAATTTTGTTAGAAGAAAGTGTAGAGACTTTAGATGTTATGCAATGCATATGAAAGAAGTAAGCAAGTTAAATCATTTGGTATAATATCGACTCTATAGGTCTATTAACGGAATAAAGTAAACATTAATTTAAAAAATAATTTCCGCTTGCCAGCTCGAAAAAACATAAAAGTAAAAATATTTAGATACATCGTAAGAAAAAGCGTGGAAATACCGAGTGTCAGCAATAATAATCTTTTTACAATCGCAACAAATAAATCTTACATTTCTGCTGATGCAGTTGATACAAAAATAATAATTCAGTTAATGAATGCGAACAGATTTTAGGCACCACATCACTCCCCTGCTGAATTTGGTGCCGAACGATAAAACGTCTTTAAATATAATGAGCAGGGCGTCGAACTACACGTCCAGTTCTGGTTAACTGTGGAAGATGACTCTGCGCTAATTTAACTTTCTTGATGACTTCTTTATACTTCATTTTGATGGTGAAATTTTTCTCAGTTTTGCTTAGCATGTCATATGGTCCTTGGTTAGATGGTTGAAGACTATGGTGAATTCTGTCGGTTCTTATGAAGATGTGTGAACAATTTTTCAAGTCTCGAAAAATGTATAGCTTTTTCTTTGAATGGTTTGTAAAAGGGACAATGTTTAGTTTATTTAAGTGTCCTTTCAGCATTCTGACAAACTCAGACTGAGGATCATACCTTGTATTTTCAAAGAAATCACATGGAAATCGGATGTTTTCCCCATGAAGTGGTTCATCTGGCATAGAGTTGAAATCCGAATGCCATGTTGTGCCTAGTCCTAGGAGAATGATCGGAAGTGATCGTGTCCACCTTCGATTTGCATGATACATTATGGCAGACTTGAGTGTTCGGTGCCAACGTTCGATGCAGCCGATGGCTTGAGGGTGGTACGCTGTTCTTTGATTCCTCTTAATGTTTCCTCAATGCGTTTTGATAATTGAAGAAATAGTCGAGATTCGAATTGCATTCCTTAATCGGTTGTATTGATCATAGACGATCCAAAGCGTAAAATCCAATTTTTAACTAGTGTGTCAGCAACTGTATCGGCTCTGATGTCCGAAATTGGAATAATTTCAGTACAAAGGGAGTGTCTATCGATGATGGTTAATCAGTAAAGGAAACCTTCTGAAGATGATAATGGTCCGATGATATCTAAGTTTATTTCTTTGAATCGTTGGATAACGGTTTTACATTGCTGATATGGACTGTGGATCTGTCTAAAAACTTTTGATTTCAGGGATTGTAGACAGCATCTACTCCAGTATTTGGCGTCTTTTTTAATTGACGGCCAACAAATTTTGATGGCAGAAGTTTGATTGTAAATTTGATTCCCTGGTGTGAGGAACTATAAATACTGTGGAATACTAATTTTCTGAAATATGGTGGTATATATGGTCGAGAATTTCGATAAGTATCACAGTAAATAAAAAATTTTGTCCCGGCAACTGGTAACTTTTGCATCTTCAAGGAAGAATTTGGAGAAGAAAGAATTTCTTTCAATTCTGTATTTGTCTCTTGAGATTTGGACATGGCTTCTTAATCAATTTGGGTAGGAATATGAATTTCATCCATTCTTGACTGGGCATCAGCGATTATATTGTCCTTACCAGAAAGATATTGGATGTCTGTAGTGAATTGTCCGATATATTCAAGGTGCCTTTGTTGTCGAGATTATGCTTTTTCTAATTTTTAGTGAATCGCAAAAGTGAGTGGCTTGTGATCCATGAAAAGTGTGAATTCACGATCATCCGATAAATAATGGAAATGTTTTATTTTAGAGTATGCTGCCAAGAGTTCTATGTCATGCGTTGAGTAATTTTGTTGAGCAGGAATTATGTGAATGGAAAAGAAGCTTAATGGTTCCCACTGTCCATTAACATGAACAATAGATCTCAAAGCTTTATCTGAGACATCCACCACCATGCAAAATTTTACTGTTCGTGATGTGTCAGAATAGTTGCTGTACACAGTTACTCTTTGTATTTCTAAAAGGCTTGTATTGATTTGTCAGTCTAATTGATGATTTGGTTATCATTCTTTTTGCTACTTTTTATGTAATCGTACAAGCCTGTTTGTAGTTGAGCCGCTTGAGAAATAAATCTATAAAAATTAATAATTCCCAAAAATAACCTTAATTGTTTGACTGTTTCAGGAGTTTGAAATCCTCGATAACTTTTATTCTTTTTTTTTGTTGGTTCAAAACCATTTGTAGAAATTCGATGTCCTAAAACATTTACTTCGGTTTGGGAGAATTTGCATTTTGAAATCTTTAATATCATACCAGCATCTTGAAGGCGTTGAAAAGCTTGCCTAAGATGATTAAGGTGCTGAGTTTCATACTTCGATGCGATTATAATATCATCAATATAGCTGAAGCAAAAATCCAAGCCTCGTAACAATGAATAAAGAAATCGTTGAAAGGTTTGAGCTGAATTGAGCAAACCGAAAGTCATTCTTGTGAACTCAAATAAACCAAAAAGTGTACAAATGGCTGTTTTTTCTATATCAGATGATTCAACTGGGATCTGATGGTAAGCTCTTTCTAAATCAAGAAAAAAATATTTACATCCATATAAATTTTGAGAAAAATCATGTCAATGAGGAATGGGTTATATGTCAGGTAGGGTAGCAGCATTCAGAGCTCTGTAGTCCCGGAAAGCTTAGTTTAGTTTAGTTATATTAACGTTCCGTTGTAAAGTCCCGGCAAGGTCTCCAACCACCTGTTTTGTTTGGTACAAGATGTAACGGACTTGACCAAGGACTTTTTGAAGGTCTGCAAATTTCCTGCATCAATATATATGAGAATTCCTCTTTTGCTATCTTGAGCTTGTCAGACGACGAATTTTTGACGTGACAAGAGGGCCCTTTATAATGATAGAATGTGTAACATGATGTCTGGTTTCGCTATTCTTTAATTTAAAATTTTCTTATGTGATAATGTTGAATTGTTTCAAAAGTATACGAAAGTCGGAATTCAAGTTACTACAATAGAGTAGCGTTAAAGACGAGGATGAATCTCTCATTACTTTAGCTGGAGAGTAAAGCAAAGTTAGGGAATCAATCGGCCATTTTCGCTTTAAGTCAACCAGAAGAACAACTCGGTAAAAAGTCAGCACCAATGATAGGTTTTGAAACATCGGTGACTATGAGCTGCCAGTCGAGTTTTCTTTGTAAACCAAGAACGAGCTTAACTAATTGTGTTCCATAAGTTTTAATTGGCGTTGAATTAGCTGCAAACAGTTTAATTTATGAAGGAGTCCGATTACTTAATTTAGATTAAGGTATGACTAACACATCAGTTCCAGTATCAATCAAATAACTTCTATGGGTTGAATTACAAATATAAAGAGGCGACAATTTAAGCAGCCATGACCCTTGGCCTCCTAGAGCAACCGGACATTTAGTTTTCCGAGACTGATGGCAAGTTAGGATTTCTAAATTCGCAATGTGGGATGCACTTTTTAGCGTTTACGCCAAATTTAAAATGGTACCAATAGAGTTTATGATGAATTGAACTAGATCTGACTCTGTTGTTGCGCCCTCTGCTGCGTGACCGTTGACGATATACAAATTCTTCAAATATTTTCGTGAGTGAAGCAATGCTGACTTCTAACGTTTCAATTTTTTTTTTTTTTTGCTTTCAATGGATGATGAATTGGTAGTATTGGATTGGGCAATGTAAAATGATTCTGAAGAATTGTAGACGCTAACTATTTTATCTGCCATTTCCGCGATATTTTCCAATGGATTTTTACTAATAAATAGTATGGCCCTTGCAGGGGCAAACACTGAAGCCAAATTGATTTTAATACTTCTTCCGAGATTAAATTGCCAGCTAAAGCTTTCATATGCCGCAAGAAGTCAAATGGGCTTTTGTCGCCGAGATCGATTTCATTAAGAATTTTTTTAAAACCAGATTCTTCCATGTCGGTTAATCGGAAGCATTTTTTAGAAGAGTATTTTTTAAAGTTTTATATTTACTTTTACTTGGCGGATGGGACAAAACATCTACAACGGATTCTAACACATTTTCACTTAGAGCTGCTATAAAGGTATTAAATTTTGTAATATCTTGAGGAATGCCGCTGCTACAAAATTGAGCTTCAAGTTGTTTAATAGCGCTGGTAGTTTAATAGCGATTCTGCATAATACCGAGTCCATGTTTGAATTATTATCAACAGTAAAGAAAAGTTGACGCAAAAGCAGTATTAAAAAAATTAACTTACCTCGTTATTTATAGCGGTAAAAATAGCTTTTCAATGTTCGGAATTGAAGTCCAGGTTCACCAATATAGAGATATTTGATGTTATGCAATGCATATGGGAGAATTAAGCAAGTTAAATCATTTGGTATAACATCGACTCTACGAAACACAACAGGCTTAATAATGGAAACAAAAGTAAACATTAATTTAAAAAGTAATTTCCGGTTGCCAACTCGGAAAAGCATATAAGTAAAAATATTTAGATACATCATAAGAAAAAGTGCTGAAATACAGTGAGACAGCGATGATAATCTTTTTAAAATTGCAATAAATAAATCTTGCATTTCCGCTGATGCACGTGATACAAAAATAATACCTGAGTGAATGAATACGATCTCAATTTAGGCACCACATCACTCCCCTGCCGAGTGAGGTGCCTTTAAATTTAAAAAAAAATGTGTCACACTTTTAAATAAAAAAATACATTAATAATTAGAATTACCTTCACAAATGTTACAAAATCTATTAGGTATAATGGTTAAATAATATTTTGAAAATTTAATCGAGATCCAGATACTACCTAATACATCAGTTATTCCAATAATCAATGTCTTTTTTTTTGTTTGAAGTTTTTTGTGAATTATGCATTTATAAAGTGATATTTCAAATTCATTTTCTTAATGATGGGTTCTTTACGTCTATAGTCCATTTCTGTAACTTCTGTTAATTATTCACTTTACTCAATTTTATTTTACTTTTTTTTTAGAGCTGGAATGTTTTAATTGATTTTATGTCACTACCCTATTTGCAGGAGTTATAAAAAATATATATTGTTCATGAAAATACACCATAAAAGTTTTTAAAAAATTATTTAACGTTTAAACGATCAACAATGGTGGAATTTCCTTTCTTAACAATATTATCACTTGGCAATCAATCAGGAGTAACACAGCTTTTGAAAATCTATAGAATTTAAAATGATGAATTATAAATAAAAAAACTAACACTTAGGAAATAATTAAAACTAAAAAAAATATCTATTCAAATACACCAACTAAATTTTCATTTTAAAACTCATTTCTACGAAACATATGTCAGTTAAATTCTATGACACTTCACTGAATAAATAAATACTTTTTTTTTTAATATAATGTAGCATATAAGCAAATTTTATTACTTTTTCATTGCTTGCAAAAATATTTACTGTCAGTTGTTTTATAAAATAAACCCAATCAACAATTAAAATGAATCAATAATATGATTGAATTATTTTTTAAACATACGTGTGGGCTTAACCCCCTTTTTCCTAATCTTTGCAGCTCTTTTCTGTCCGTTCAGTCCTCCAACTGTTTATCCCGCGATTTCAGTTTGCTGGCATCCAATCTGTTTTTTTATTCCATCCAGAGTTATTCGGAGTACAGCTTTTTATTATATCATTTAAATATCTTGTAACATAGAGTGACAGTTCATTTTGTCACAAAAACAGGTGATTTGGAAACAATTTATCAACTCGGGATTTTTTTTTTCTAAATTACGCAGTTAAAGGGCTAAAATCACGTTTATATCAATTTGTATACAAAAGATAATTTATGTATATATGCTTTATTTTCCCCCCTGAAATAGTCCTGAAAATTATTTTTATTATATTGTAAAGAATATCAGTTTCATAAAATAATACATTAAGCCATTATTCTTTGAATTTGTTCTTGAAACTCAAAGAGTAGTTGGCGAACTTCATTGTACTAAAGCTCACTTTTACTCGAAGGTTTCCTTCCGTTTTTTGGAACAGGAAACGTTTAAAATTCGACCCTTAAGATGGTTAATAATCATTTGCGGTTTCGGAAAGAGTGAAATGGCCTTTGGAATATTTACTGAAAGGATGTCTCTTATGATATTTGTCACAGTTGTAAATTCCGACGAAAGTCATTGAAAATCGAAATTGAAAGAAACTTCTAAAAAGAAATTCGAGCTTCACGTTTCCGAAGTAAGCTGATTTTCAAAAGGAATATTTCAAACTACATTAAAAATTTTCAACTGTAATGGTAAAAGAAAAGAAATGCAAATTGAAACTTCTAGTTCTGTTGGGAGAAAAGTAAGGCATATTTTAGAAATAAAAGATGCTTCCGCTTTAAGGTTGCAAATTGTATTTGAATGTTGGCTTTAATTCATCGATCCTGTTTCTTTTATTAGGTATAATCTTTAATCGATACATTCTTGCCATTGAGGCGAAATGTTAGGCAAATATTTTTATTTTTATCAATAATTTTTCATTTGAACTGAATGAAACATCTGCTTTTAACTAGTATTTTTTAGAATCATTTTAATTCGCAATTGCTGCATTGAATTTTGAAATATAAATTAAGAGAGTTATTTAAGCATAAAGTATATTTAAAAAGATGTATCTCTTAATTTGATTGATTAAAAATATTCTTAATATTTCAATCACAACTTTTGATGAAATATGTTCTTGCGGTTTCGGAAAGAGTTAAATGGCCTTTGGAATATTTACTGAAAGGATGTCTCTTACGATATTTGTCACAGTTAGAATAAAAATCAATACGAATATTAAATTAATTAAGTCAATATAAATCTGATTTTAACATGACGAATTGCGTTGTCTTTAACCAAAAAATTATAGATTTTGTTTTGTCAAAAAAAACAAAAAACATTCAAACTCCTTTTTTAAAAAAAAGGGTTATAATTATATATATATATATATATATATATATATATATATATATATATATATATATACACACATATATATATAATGTCTAATGTATTATTTACATCTGCAACAACGTATTATCCAAAGTTTCAAAGGGAATTTATTTGCGTGATAAGTTCGATTGAATGAATTAATGATGATATATGAATATATATGAGAAGTAAGAAAAATTTGTTTCATCATTGACTTTTACCATAAAAGAATCAAGATTCTCGTTGGTCTTATCCTTTTTTTTTATTATATGTTTAAAGTTAATGTAAATTATTGATTGAACAAAAGAAAAGAGATAATCGGCTAAGCCACTTTTAAATATAAATTGAGAAAAATAAATGAATTAAATTTCTCTAATTTGATGAATATTAATGAATTTGCCTTTATAAATACGCTACATTATAAAATACATTATATAATACATTATAAAACTTTTTAAACAAGTTCTGCAAGTTAGGTAATATTACATTATTATTTTAGTTAATATTTATACAATTCTCTCTATAAATCCGTGATCTTTTTACATTATAAAATTTATACGATTATTGGATATTTTGAATTATTTTATAATATTTCTATTAACGTTAGATTTAAAACTAAGCAAATTTTATAGAAAAATAAATTGTTTAACAAACATATCTAGCAAAAATTGCAAACTTGTGAGCATCTTAAAGTGGAAGTCACTGTTATAAACTAGAGGAATGCGATTATTAATTTTGACGCATATTAAATTATTACCAAATTAAAATTACAAATTAAATTAAAACTATTTACTAAATAATAATTGAGGTGATTAGTGCAACAGAGTCTAATATTTATTCAGATTGACTAAATACTATAATCACAAAATAATGTATTCAACATCATAAAGTTTTAATATAAAACAGAAGGGGAATTTGGAAGGAGATAATGTTAAAAAAATTATGCGAATTGAACATAAACAGAACATTGTGAATTGCCTATTGTATTTGTAATAAAAGGTTAACATATTTTAAGAAATCCTCAGACCTGGCAAACTAACTTTCTAGTCAAATGGATTATGAGACTTGCTTTTCTGTATAAGGACATATAATCAAATTGAAGCAAACTTCATTATGCTTCACTTTCCGGGATAGAGGGGCTTTTCTGTCTGGAAAAAAATAATCGTGTAGATTATTTTGATTTTAGCTCAACTTTAAGATGACATTTCTGTGATAAACTAGATTAGATTATAACTAAGCTACAATTGCAAAACCAATTATTTACTCAGTAATATTTGAGAGATTACAGTTAGATTAGTTGAAATGATTAGCATTACATATCCATTCAGTTTGATTACATAACTTTAAATACAATATTAAATACATTAAGTTTGAGTTTAAAGTATTCAGTATGAAATTAAAACATTCAGTTTTATCACATAACTTTAAATGCAATATTAAATACTAAACATATTTTAATCTGGGATGAAAAAAATATAAAAAAAACCTGATTGGAAATGAAAGTAAACAGAGGACTGTAAATTATTTATAGTGTGTGTAGTAAATTTCAAAAATATTTTAAGAAAGCCTAAAACCTGGCAAAATAACTTTCTCGCCAAATGGATTTTGAAACTTGCTTTTCTCTATAGAGGTGCATAATCAAATTTAAGCAAACTTAATTATATTTGACTTTCCAGGCTAGAAGGGCTTTTCTCTCGAAAAAAATGATAACAAATTATGTTGATTATTTTTATTTTAGAGCAGCTTAACGACGACGTTTCTGTGATAAACTAGAGCAATGCGATTAGGAAATGAAGTTTTCTCTAGAATTTCCACAGAAACCTCCTTCTTAGCCGAGGTGCTTTGAAGCTAATGGTTCTCGCTTGTTGTAAAACACATTAGGGTGGCAGAAGAAAATACTCCGAAAAGGATTTGAGGCAATTTTCAAATAAATTCCCAGCATGCTATTTTCTAAGTCTATACACAAGAAAGCCTTTTCCTTCCCAATTATTTTTGAGAAACGCAAAGGAGCTTCGATTCTCGTGTATGTAGTAAGTAGTTATTTTTTTGTTGCTTGTCAAAACATTTATACGTAAATCTTTACTTACGCAATTTCAACTTGCATACCAGAACCGTTAATTATTTCCTGTGTATACCGATTTGTTTTACATTTTTTTTCAAGTATTTTATATTATTAAATATTAAAAATTATTTAAAATTATATTTATTTTAATAATATGTCAATCGAAGACACGTTTTATTATTAATTACTTAAAAATGACAATGGAAGGAATATATTATAATTTATATATGACATTGTTTTATTTATTGCATTTCAAAACATTTTAATTTGAATCTTTACTTACGTAGCTTCAGTTTGCATAGTTGAAGCGTTACTTATTTACCCGTGTTTAAAGATTTATAATGTAATATTGTTTAATCTTTTAATTTAAAGTGAATTATTTAAATAAAACTTAAATCTAAGAACTAACTTAATAACGATTGTCTAAAAAATGTGAAATGGAAGCGATTGTTATAACTCATACATGAAATGATTTATTTGAAAAATGTATCATTAAAATTAAAATATTATCTGAGAAATTTATTACTTATTTCATGTTAAGCTTCTGATATTTTTTCCTATTCCAAATTATACAGTATTTATTATAATAAAATGCTACCATTTTTTTAATATAAGAATATTTGAAACCATCTAGAGTATCCTAGCTAAATATAAAAAAATAATCCAAGATTGGTAGGATACAACGAAAACCGGCAGTCCTATAGCATTCCTGGACTAATAATGTAATATCCGCGGGAAGAACACTCATAAAACACAAAGAATGAATGAGCAACAAGGGTTGATTACGGAATTTAATAAAGAAACAAATGTTACATGCTTAAAATAAGAAATTTTACCTTGACACACTCTCAAATAAAGCCAGTGCGCTAAACAAGCGCTAACCTCTTCACCAACCAAATGCTCTGCAGTACGAGGCGAACAGCAAGATTATAAGAAGGTGAAATCTACCAACCACGAGATTTACGCATTTTAAGCTTCTGAATATAAATATTGACTAAATATGTGTAATTGTAAGTGTAGTCTCTTGTAAAAGTTTTTGTGTATTAAAATCTTTTTAAATTTTTATAGCTCGTTTTTTTTTTTTTTTTTTTTTTGCATTGCTTCTACAACCTCATAAAAGTATCAAAGATATTTTGAATTTCAAATTATTATCGATGAGTTGGATATATTTTTCAATTTTGTTTTTTGAATTTTTTTTAAAAAGAAAAAGTAATTAGTGTTGGAATGTAAACACACAAAAAAGAAAGAAAGAAAAATAATAATTCTTACATTTAATAGAAAAATAATTCTTACAAAGAATTTTATGTCTAAATAACAGTATATCTATATTTTCTTCACTATATGAGTGTTTTAGTTTATCAAATTCCATTCCATTAAAGGAACAAAAAAAATATTTTTAAAATATTTTTTTAATATTTGTATATTTTTCCATTATACAGATGCAACGAAATAATCGTTCGTCGGAAAAAATAAAAACTTTTCAAAATGTCGCCAAATGCAAAATTACATCACATTTAACGTTCAAAATCCACGTTATTTACTTGGCGACATTATAAGTGTTTTGTTCACATTGGCGATATTTATTTTACCGTTAGCTTCACTTGGCGACTTGACCCGCGTTTGGCTCACATTGACGACACCTTGCGCCCGCATAATGGAAAAGAAACATGTTTTTATATTTAAATAGAAATACTCGGTTAACCTTCTTTGAAAGCTTTGTAAGTGTACAACAAATATTTGAAACTTAGTCTGTAGATTAATTTAAATTTGCAAATGGAACTCTTTAAACCCCTTTGGTATTCCAGGAATATTTATTATGAAACTTAAAAACATTGATTGTTAAAAGGATGTTTAACTGGTATAGTGAAGTAAATGTATATAAGAACAGAAAATTCTTATTCACTATTTGTAATGCTGTAATATTTAGAATGAATTAACATTCAGAAATATTAAACGTTTTAAACGTTATAAGAATTGAGATATATTCTGCAAGTGGAAAAAAAGATCAAAAATAAAAAATTGTATGAAAACCCCTTTTTTTAAATTTCTCTAAAAATTATTTTATGCCATTTACTTTGAAAAAAAAAAAGGAATTGCGGTGAAAGCATTTTTCCAAAATGGGAACATTCTTAGCCAAAAGTATTACACTATTTGGAGGTAAATTAATTATGAGTTCAAACATTGAATAATTCACTAAATTTACAATTGAGATTTGTCTAGTAAGAGATCAGAATGTCGAAAATTTGTATGATAATTCTTTATTTTTTGATTTTTTCTTCATAACAAATTATTTTATTCCACTTCCTTGGAAAATAAAAGGCACAGCTTTTTCAAAAAAAAAAAAAAAAAAAAATCAAAATGTGATTATTTCTAACAAGAAATATTAAAAAAAGTGTAAAAATAGTTATGGGTTTTAGCAACTCGATAGTTAACTAAATTTACAATTGTGATTTGTAATTTTTTGCTTAAAAACTGAATATGTGGATTTTGCACTTATTTCTGCATATAGTTTTTCATCAAAAAGAGAAAAAATATCAAAATTCTGCTTAAAAAGATTGGTTATTTATATGTTTATAACATTACCAATATTATAAAAAATTAAGTAAATTTCATTTTACGTAGGAACCAAAAGAGATGAATTTTCTGTATGAGTCCATACATTTTAATGAACTACACTTGAAAAACTTTGGATTCAGAAATCACTTCATTTGATTTTACTCCTAAAACATAGTTGCTATTTATAATTTGGGTATAAAAATATGGCGAATAATCGATTTAATTTTGGTCAATCCTATTTTCCAGAATTGAAGTGAAAAAATTTTAAATCAAAAATTTGAAACAGCCAATTTACTCTCAAATTTCTTCATTCACCGAACAAAATAGAATTATATTACTTCCCAAGAACATAAAAAGTGTTTCAAAAAGTAACTCGGCTATCCTGAAGGAATTCAAATCTGCGTTATATCCGACAATTCAATGGAAATATATATAACATTTAGGAGAATAATAAAATCAACAACTCGCTTTTGAATCAATGCGGAATTCAGATTTTCTAGGAACAGCATTTACCAGTACAAGAAGCCTTGGTAAGGATAAGAATGTTCGTGACAGCAATGGCAGCACGCGAAAAATATTGACAGCTGCGTTTGACACGAATTGCTCCAATCAAAATCAAAAAGATTTAATCTTGTTTCTTGGAAATAGTTTTTTTTATTTGTAACTTCAAGAACAGAACTCTTTGATTTGAATAGCGGTCTTACTCCATGGAATGCCAATAATTTTTCTTAGATCTCCACTGTTTAAGGTTTTAAAAATAATTATCAGCAAAGTTTAAATCGCTAGTGATAAACTTTCTGAAAGTGATTTTTTTTTTGTTTGGTGGTTCTATTTTAAGAAGTATGCTTGGTTCACTACTTGTAGTATTTATTCAAGAGATCTTGATATTAAACCTTAATTTGTAAACATTTATGTTCCTAGAATTCTATTTTTAATTTGACTCTCGGGTAAATAGTTTTATAAAACCGAATCTTTGTTACATTATTTGAAATAAGGAATTACCAATATAAGAAAAGAATCGATTATAGTAGTCTTAAAAATGAAATAATTTCAGTTCTTCCATTTTTTATTTAAATGCTGAGCATAAAAAATTAAAGCTGTAGTGTAAAAATATAATGAATAACAAATTATTAGATACTTAAAATTAGCAGATATTAATTTGATAAAGTAATATTTCATTTTAATCTAATTTTGGAAATTTACACCCTGAGTAAAATTATGTATACAGAATTATTCAGATTATAATTTCATATGTATATATATATATATATATATATATATATATATATATATATATAT
>JAPMOQ010056242.1:2612646-2652909 GCA_026543055.1 Argiope trifasciata
TTCAATTTGCATTGAATCCATAGAATATGAAATAATATTACAAAAAATGTGATACCAAGATTTGTATTTGTGATATTAATAACTATTATTATTTTTATACAGTTAAACACAGTTTTAGAATGGCAGACTCATTTTGAATTCGTAGGGTTACAAATGATAATAATAATAACGGAACATGATTCTAATAAGTCCATAAATTCTAATAAGTAACATCTATAACAAATATAGCCATTTATGAGTCCTCTGAGTGCTCTTCGGACTCATGGAGCTATGATAATAATATTGCATTTCGTATTTTGAGATTTTAGAAGACGAGAACAAGAAAAGTGCGTGTGTTTCTGTATTGAAATTATATAATTAATGCTTTATCCCTTCCAGTTCGAAATGTTAATGCGTTCCCCCTTTGTTTAATATATGATATTCTCTTCATAATATAAAATTATTGATGGGAAAAACATTCATTTTTATTTCATGCAATATTTTAAGTCTACATTATCACCTATCGATGATCAGAATTATAATCGATATTTAAAATCCATGCGGGCATATTTTAGGAACATGTAATCTTAATGAAAGTAAGAAATAAAAATGAAAAAAAAATATTAAGTTTTTTGATAGATAGTATCTATTTATTTTACCAACTACTGTATTTTTTGTGTACGTGAATTTTTTATGTAGGTGGGTGTATTATAAATTTAAATTTTTTGCATTCAAAAAAGAACATATGTTTAGACTAAATATCAAATACATATTTTCATATAAATTATTAAACCCACCAACATGAGACGATCGTGAATAAAACATTGAATTATCCAAAAAAATTATGGGTAGTAATTTATCACAAGTATTGCTATGTCAACAAGATGAAACGCTATAATCTTGGCATCTTCAATCGAAAATGTTAGTACTATTTTGATTATTATGACATATGAAATATTCATAAAATATGTGAAAATATGTATCTCTAAAAGTATTCAACAAAAGTTATTTTAAATAATTCAGTTTAAATTATGCAATAAAAGTATCTTACCTCTTTTCCAGGTTATGGTTTCAAACGGATATCCTCCAAAAGGACATATTACGCTGAAGGTAGCACCGGCTAATGCCGTCAAATTGTCCAAAGGTCTCACAAAAAGAGGTCCGAACACGTTAAGTCTTCTCGAGTGTGAAATTCGTCCAGCGTCATTAAGAGCCTCACATGTGTAGACGCCGCTGTCAAGAATGTCTATAGAACTGAAATTAACATAGCTTGTAACAACACTTTCGCCGCTAAGGTACGAGCTCACAAGAATTCCCGGTCGTGTTGAAATTGGCCAAATGCCATCTAACTTCCATTGCATATGAGGATCTGGATTGCCTGTAGCTATACAAGCCAAAGATGCGTAACTTCCAGGACGAACTGTTTTTTCTGCAAAAACTGTCTTGAACTTTGGAGCTAAGTCTAAAATAAAAGTTAAAAAAAGTTATTCAGACACATTCAGATTCAATCACTTTAAAGAATTTGTCTTTAATGAATACTGGAAACCATGAATCATTCCATATTTTTTGAAAAATATCATGAATGTCTTTTCGTTTTGCTAACTCAATAAGTAAAATGATAATTAAACATAAGCTAAATAATTAAACAAGAAGACAATTTAATAAAGTTATCATAAATTCACATCACTGAATGATAAAACTTAAAAATTGTTAGAAGGTTTATGAAATAAATTTTGATAATTTTTTTCGGCAATATATTGTTTTTAAAAGACATTTAAGCCAAAAGAAAAGTGAGATACTAGCAACATACGAACATATCATCCTTGCCGGTTATATGTATTTATTATTACTATCATAAATATTTCATGACATGATTTGTAGTTGTAATATCAGTAGAAATATTCCTGACAAATTTATTTAAAAATATAAAACAATATTTAAAGAATTCATAATTTCGTAGAATTTTTTTTTCTATTCATAAAAAAAAACTTTCATGTTTTTTATGTGATATAAAAATATACCTATTTTTATTTTCAAAAAATATTGATAAAATTTATTCCTCTAAATTCTTTAGTTGTTTACTGTAACGTAAATATTCTATCTAAAGTAGATGAAAGGTTATAAAATCAAATGTTATTGATTAAAAATTGTAGAAATTTGTTTGGTCCAACTTCTTAGCCTTACTAAATGATTTAGGTTTGATTATAAGAAAATAAGATTTTATCAGAATTCCTTTCATCTTCTTGCTCAAAATGGTTTAAATATCTTTGAAAAATCAAATTTTTAATATAAAAATTTAAGTATTAAATTTTTAAAATCCATTCAAGTGAACTGGTGATATTATGAAAGACATTTTAATCATGTAACTCTTAATGTATTAATAATTTATTAAAATAAATTCAGTTATATCTCCTCTGCCATAAGAATATTTCCTATGAATATTCTTCCCTGATAACCTCCTATATAAAATGTATTTTCCTTAAAGAACTCAGAGAAGTAAAGTCAAATAAGTAAGAAAAATGTTTTATATCCTCACCTCCTATCACCAGCCTCGCTGATGCCTGTGCGGAATATAAGTCCCGACTCACAAAACATTGGTACATTCCTGAGTCGGATCTTTTCAGCTGGCGCATCTGCACAACGTACTTGGTTGGGAAAACCACTCGAGGATTTGGAGAAAGCAATCTCATATTTTTCTTCCAAACAACAGAACCAACTGGATTTCCCGAGACATTGCAATTGAAAGTGGCTGTTCTCCCGACGTCCATTTGAAATTCCCTTGGAGTTATTGTCACTCGGAGTGGTTCTGAAAGGAATAGATGTGGTTAAAGCTCAGCTGAATTCCATGTTATTTGGTTTTAGAAACATCCATTCTGAAATTTTTTGGGGAGAAAATGTCTTGTGAGAATGACAGTCGTTTGTACAGGTAAATTTATATCTAGTGATACAATAGTTCCTTAAAATTGATTCCGAAATGCGTATTTCCTTTTGTAAGCCAATTTTTGAAAAGCTTTCTAAAATTTAATGAAAATGTCAATGGAAAGCATCGTAAACAAAGATGATGATTCTGTGATCCATTTTATATTTGAATTTAGAAAAAAAGTAAATTAACCGAAATTGCTTTGCAATGCCTCTAATATTAATTCAATTTAATACTATCAACTTATTAAATTGAATTTTTGTGAATTAATGACAAGACTCACATTGATTTTAAAATGATTTTAAATGATAAATGGCACATATAAATGAGAAATTACTGAGATTTAACCAAGTAAAGTTTACGTAGGCGTTTCACTTTCCATTTCATTCTTTAATTTAGTGAAAAATAAATTGCAATATATCTAATAAAGGTATTAAATTGAATTGGTATTAAATTGACACTCATGTGAATGGAACATATAAATTATTAGAATGACAGTCGTTTATCCAGATAAATTTTGCTTAAATTTCTTTATGCAATGGTATTTTAAAATGAGTTCTAAAATGGGTATTTTCTTTTGTAAGACAATTTGTAAAAAGGGTTATAAAATGTAATAAAATTGTCAATGGAACACCTTGAGAAGAGATAAGTTGAGTTTTGGATTGGCTCTCCATTTCATTCTTGGATTTAATGAAAAAATAAATTAATCAAAATTGCTTTTACAAAGTCTCTAAGAATGATATCAACTAATTAAATTGTATTTATGTGAGTTTCTAACAGGAACTCACATAAATAACACATATAAATTAGAAGAATGACAGTCGTTATCCAGGAAAATTTAAGTAAATTTCGTTACATAACAGGGTTTTTAAATCCGAAACGGGTATGAATTTCGTAAGCAGATTCATGAAAAAAAAATTATAACTTAATAAAGTTGTCGAAGAAAAACATCGATAAAAAAATTACATTTCCCACTCTATTTCATTCCTTAATTTTGTGAAAAAATGTATTGAAAAAATAAATTAATTAAAGTGATAAATGTCTTTAAGAATTACATTAACTTATTGAAATGAATTCATGTGAGATTATAAAAGAATTATGTTCCAGAATTGTTGCATAATTATTATAATTGTTAAAGAAACAGTTTAACAGTTTTGTAATAAATGAAATATTTCGCAAAAATGATCTCCTATGTACTATCAAAAATAAATTCAATAACTGAAAATTATTATAATCGTTTAAACAGAAGTTTGTTATTTTTGTCATAGACGAAATATTCCACGAAAATAACATATATTTACTGTCAAAAAAATTAAATAAAAAACTCAACTTTTATCATGTTTAATCACTTCTCAATCATTGAAAGATTTATCTACAAATTTGTAACAAGTCCCCCTTATCATAATTTTTTATCCGATAACATTTCTTAAAAGCAAGCTGAAAAATTATCAATTTAGGTCATCATTAATGAGTAAGCCATCAGACTGGTGTAGTGGGAGGGCTAATTGATTACATTTTAAGAAGTTCGTTAATCATCATGTTCAAGGACTTCATTTCGGATCTCTTTGGTTTCACTTTTTTATGCTGTTAGTCTGGAAAAGACAATTTTCAGTGAGCGGGAAAGTAATGCACATAGGTAATCTCATTAATTGGAACATCAAAGTAAGGTACTAATTTCACATATTTCTAGAGCGGAATTATTTTAAAACAATTGGAAATATTAAAAAAAAAAATTTGGACGCATAACTATTCTTTCGAAATAATAAAAAATTGGTTTACACTCTGAATATAATTGCATAAGAAAAATTACTTTTCAACGACTCGCATATTTTGATAGATTGTTACACGATCTTTAGCTTGTTGAAGAGCAGGATTATTTGCTAATAATTATAATAGTGACTTTCTAATTATAATAAAAGCCAATGCATGTCTATATGTTCTCTACGAGGAATACTAAAACAGAACACTCTCTAATTACATTCACTGTGCTCGCATATTCATGATCCTTCCAGGCCTTGAACGTTCAGATGTACACGGCATAGCAATATTATTTTAACGAATACTTTTACAGATGTATTTAGATAAAATTATTTGAAAAAGTAAAAAATGTACTTAAAAAGATACAAAAATCATAGAGTGCTTAGGCAATTTCATGGTTTTTTAAAATATTTTGATCTAAGAAATAGTTTAAAAAACAAAAATAAGAACTCTATAAACATTAAGCATAATATCACTTGGTGGATATTCTATCACAATTTGATGGCATAAAATACATTAAAAATGTTAGATGAAAAGATAATAATTTAATTTATAGATAGCAGGAAAACAAACTCTTCTAAAAAGTGATTATTGTGTAAATAATTGTGATTATATCATTTTTTTTCACATCAAAAAATGCAATTATTTTTTTTTCAAGTTAAAGATGGATTTATTCAAAATATATCCTTTTTAGAAATGATAATATTTATTCAGTTTTTGGGCAAACAGATAAATTTAGAAAAAGAATTTTTCGGTTTTTAAAATAAAATCCGAGAACTCTTATTGAGAACTCTTGATATATTTTCAGAAATTAAAATTCCCCCAAGAAAGGGCTCTATGCATGAAGTAAGACAAATAGTAATCTGATGGAGTAACATCTGGTATATATTGCAAAAGGACAATACATCCCAAGTAAGTT
This sequence comes from Argiope trifasciata, assembly GCA_026543055.1. NCBI lineage: Eukaryota > Metazoa > Arthropoda > Arachnida > Araneae > Araneidae > Argiope > Argiope trifasciata. The sequence continues at coordinate 2,618,223 of JAPMOQ010056242.1, forward strand.
TTATTTCTCTGAAAATACGTGAGCAATCTTTTTCGTAATGGAAGACAGTTTTATTATATCTTTAGTTATATTCTGGTTATATTATATTTTTTCTTTCAATGCTTCTTTCAAACTGCTCAGTTGTTACTAGCATTTTTCACTACTGATGACTTCATCAAGTAATATTTCGGAAATAGGATATCAGACTTTTTTTATGTTCCACAATCTCTTTGTAATGTGTGTTGAAATCCAGCCATCTAAACTATTCTATGCTAATTTCGTTCAAATGATCATGTTCACAAATAAATCCAACATTGACCAATATTTCTCTATATTCGATTTCATTCAGTGAACTAACTAATGCCTCCTCAGAAGGTATGGAATTCTGTAAGGCATAAAACTCTTTATCTTTGCTGCAGCCAAGAGTTATTAATAAGCTCAACTATTAAAAATGTGCTTAGTTATTACAAGTAAAAATATTTATAAATGGAGAATGTAAGTCCAAGTTGATGAGCTTTTCTACAGAGTTTAATGTGAGATACTTTGATGTTTGAAAGCACTGAATTGCTACACTTTAAAAATGCATAAAAACTAAGGGAGCCTGAATATAGTTTTATTTTCACTTAAAAATTAACTATTTTGAGAATTTTTGCCCAGAGAAAAACTTGTTCTTCAAGATTAAATATTATTCATTTAACCTTACAGCGGTAGCTGCCGTCTTACCAACATGAAAGGCAGCGCGTATTTCTAACATACACTAGAGTAAATTTAAAATTTTAAAAGCGTAACTACTAAAATTTGGTTGTAAATAGCTTAATATTAGTAACTGCAATTACTTTAAACATTTTTTATTTAAAAAGTAGTAAAAACAATATAAAAATAGATTTTAATAACAATATAAAATGAACACCGGTTAACTAAATTGATTTAAAAATAATGCAAATGAAATTGCCGATATTTTGATAGAAAAATTTGCCTATAAAATATAGAAGTGCAAAAAATACAGAATGTCTGTATAAAAAGGAAATCTTAATTGACAGTTAGCTATGAAAAGGGAAAATATAGTTTCATTGTTATTTCATTGCAACGTTGCAATTTCAACAAATGTGTTTAGTGTTCTAAACATATTTGAATTTCTAGCAAATCTCACAACTGAATATCGTCCAGTTTTCTTTTCGGCAAATTTTGAATCCTTTTTCCCCTTTCCTCCACTTCTTCAATACCAAGTTCAGCCTTTCTGTTTAGCGCCTTTAATTTTAGCGCACTTTGTAGAGACGTGGAAGTTTTTTTTTACATTTTCTTTCGTAAGTGCATTTGCCAAATGTCGCCAGTTGAAAACAACACAGACTTATTTGTAAAATCATACAAAATTAAATGTAACAAAAACTTCCATGAACGGTCGCGCGTATCACTAAAATACAAATATGTGTTGGGCAGAGACCTATTAATGCCACAAACTTACGACGACAACTGAAAGTAGGTCAAAGGGAGAAGGAATAAATAGCCGAGGACAGGCGTTCCCAGCCCCACCAGGTCTAAAGGTATAAAACGAAATTCATCGCTACATACGCACGCCCACTGGATGGTTAATTGCATTAAGTTATTGAAATTAGGAAACATTAAAAAACCGTTGTTCATTAAACATTATAAGAAAGTTTGATTAAATCTGTGTGAATAGTTTTCAACTTAAAATTTACTTTAGATTTCAAAATATAGCTTTTATACAATACACTCAATTTTTAAATTAGTGAATTTAATTATATGTTACAAATATCTATCTTAAGAAATCACATGAGGGTATGGATGTATTCAGAAGAAAAATTATATATGAGTCTATCCTAATTTATTTTTTCTTTAAAATAAAAAAAAAGTTTATTTTGTTCTAGAAATTGATTTGTATTTTTTCCTTTCATCTTTGAACATAACTCCTTTAAGTTACTACTGATTTATGAAACATGCGAGTTGAATTATTACTAAATTATAACTTTTAAGCCTTTGTTGTATTTTTAATTTATGTACAATTTTAAATTTTACTCAAAATTAAATGTTTTTTAGAAAAAATGTGATTAAGCATGTATAGGTAAACAACAATAACCTCAAAATCCAGCAAACACAATGGCTTTAAAGATTATAAGTTAAAATCCTTATACAATATAATATTTATAAAGAAATTACTTTAATTCGAGAAGAATTCAAGATACAATCATCATTTCTAGTGGGCAAGTATTTTGCTAAAATCCTCAAAGATAAATCTGCTTAATGTGTCTATATAAGTTATTAGTATTCCAGCTATCGTATCAATAATCTTTAAAAAATCACGAGTTTCCCGAGAGAAACAATACGATTACTTTAATAAGAGTCTGTTGTATAAGGTGGAAAGAATACTCTTGGGGAAAAAATAAGCTTACAAACAGCTCTCTTGAAATATACAAGCAATTCAAGAAAATCATGTATTTTGCTAAAAGAGACAGGTTTGAATTCTCTAAATGATATGAAAACTCCCTACAGATTTCTTTCAGCATAAAACAAATTCTTTTTTAATCTTATAGCTACAGGAAAAAAACCAAATTTTTTGAAAAAGCAAAAATTGAAAACTTTATAATTAATAGTAACAAAGATATTTTAGACTTTCTAAAAGATAACAATATTAAAAAAATAATACTTTTGATTTTGAAAATTTATACATTAACCTTCCTCACGAAAAATTAATGGATGTATGCATCTTAATAAATGAAGAATATTTTGATAAAGATACTATCACAAAAAATAATTGGTTAGAAATATGTAAATTTAACATCAAAGAAAATTACGTTTTTAATGGCATTAACTTCTATAAACAAGTAAAGGGAATTCCAATGGGGACAGCCTTTTCTAGTGCGTTAGTTAACATCTTCTTACATCACTATGAACAAAACCTAATTAATCTCAACTCAATTAAAGGCTGGAGATATATAGATGACTTACTTCTATTAAACGTAGATAATCCTAATATAGTTATTAATTGTCACCCAAAAGATTTAGTTTTAACTGAAACAAATGAAGAACAAAATAAAGCTAACTATCTAGATTTAAATATAGAAATATCTAATGAAAAAACTTTAATAGGCATTTACGATAAAAGGGATGATTTTAACTTTAAAATAATAAATCTCAGTAATTACCATTCATATTTAAACTCTAAAATTTTCAAAAACCTAATATTTTTCCAATTTAACAGAATTAAAAAAATAATAATAAGATTTCTTACATTACAGCAACTAATAATCTTCTTAAAAACTTAAATACTAATGAATTTCCAAGAAATTTTTGCAATATCGAATCATTAATTAAAAAACAATTATATAAGTTCTAGCTAAATACTTAGTTTTACTCAAAAGATGGCGCTCCTAGAGTTCTTTTGATGACGTTGTATATGACCGAACAAAGTAGGCGTTTTTTACTTTTAACGCGGTAAAATTATTCTAGTATCAGGATGTACGCTTTTAAGTATAGGGTTTCACTTCTTATTATGTTCGCTTCTGTTCTCAACTATTACTTGAAGGTGCATTTTCAGTTTGGTGAGTGTTTTTTCTACCTTCTTATTTTGTTTTTATATTCTTGTGATTGTCAGGTTTACTGTGATTTTTTATTGGATTTCAATTTGACTTATTTTATAAAGTATATATTACAATATATGATATGTAAGATTTAATTTAGTTAGTAGTTTCTGTGCATTCTTATATTGACAAATTTTATTTTATGGTTTCATGTTTTTTCTAGTTTGCAGTGATTGTGACTTAAAATTGTTTAAAATTTGATGTCTTTTCTCTTATGATACTAATTTTATCTCCAAAACCTCAATATTCTGGGATTTCTGGATCACGAGGGGTCAATTTCTTTGACGAAAGTCAGACCTTTCACAGAAAAAATTCTTGGTTTGAATCCCTGTTTGAGGGTGACCCTTGACAAAGTCCTCAGACAGGATTCTTTATGAATTTTGATTCCTAGGCTGTAATTGTTCCAATCGTACTAACATTTATTCTAAAGTTGTTTAGTTCATTTGTGTTTTAGTAGTAGCAGCATTAGCGCTCACTAAATGCAATGTATATTTATTCTAAATATTCAGCAAATTTCCGTAGATAAAAATTCTTACATTTCTTTGTTTCTGGATTGATAGTAATTTTCTGATTTATTTACAAATAATTTTAATAAACTATATATAACATTATTCCTAATAATTTATGTATAAATTATAAAAAATATGATTATTATGTAAATTTTACATAAACTTTAATTAAAATTGTCGGATTCGACGGATATATTATTCCTGGGGAAATAATAAGTTTACAAAGAGCTCCCTTGAAAAATGCAAGCAATTCATTAAAAGCACATATTTTGAAGTAAGAGAAAAGTTAGAATACGCTAAATGATGTGAAAATTACCTAACAATTTCTTTCAATAAATTATTTTTTAATCTTATAGTTGAAGGGAAAATCTAAAGTTTGTTTGGATTGCAGTTCATAGCTTATTTGGAAACATGATAAAAACAAAATTTCATACTACATGTTAAGATAATTTTTATTATTCTATGATATTACATTGTATGAAATATATATCATTGAATAATCGCATCTAGAATGCCCAATATTTCTACAAATTACCATTTATTTTGCCGTTATTGAAATTCCTTACTTTTCTGATATTGTTTATAAATAATTTTAGTAAATTATACATAACATTATTCCTAATAACTATGTATAAAGTATATATAATTATAAATATAATGCAAATTATACATAGACTTTAATAAAAATTTGCTTGATAAGATGCAAGCATTACTCCAGTGGATAAAATAAGTAACAAACAGCTCCTTTGAAAAATACAAAAAATCATAAAAAACACGCATTTTACAGTAAGAAAGAAGTTAGAATTTAATAAATGATGAATAAATTTCTCACAGATTTATTACACTTTGAAATAAATTATTTTTTAGTCTTATAGTTGAAGGGATGGAATTGAAATTCGTTTTGATTTCTATTAATTGGTTATTAGGAAAAATTTTCTAATAAAAATAACAGTTTATTATGACTATGAATTAAAATAAAATGGTTCTTTTACTATTCTATTATTGTAAGGCTGTTAGATATTTGTCAGATCCATGCAGAAGATATTTGGATCTAAATCTTTTGATTCAGTCCTTGTATTATTTTTCCATTTCCAACCCATAATCCCAAGAAACAACTCATAAACAAGATTTGAAAACAACCTTTCAAAGTTAGGTTATTTGTTATAGGCAGTGTTACTATGCAAATTTGGTGAATTCGAATAGTATAAATACGTGTAGACAGCGCAGTGAAAAGATATCACTATGTGGTTGTTCTATTGTGACGCCAATTTAAGATGTTTTACTAAGTTTTTATACTAAACATTTGGGTTCGAATCTGTTTTAAAGGTTGTTCTCCAAAGTTTGGTGATGTTGATTTATGTTGAACTTTGTTTAAATTTAACCCATTATTTTTTGCTCTAAGAATGGGCTAATGAGCTTTTTCTTCAATAAATATGGTTTTTATCCATTTTGCTTCCTCGACAATAAATTCTTCTGTCAAGCTTTGCTAACTATTGGGCCAGTTAACCTGAATGATAGCAAATAATAGCATAAGATACCTGTAATTGTATACACATATTGCCATTTTTATTGTTATTGTTGCAAATTGGAGATTGTCTGATATTGTTAATAAATGATTTTTGTAAATTATATAATCAACATTCATGATTGTGAATTATTTTTCAGAATTAGAGCTTCATTAATCATTCAAAAACATTCTTTAATTCATTTTAATTTAATTGAGACCTTCATCTTTATACATATGGAAGAAATAAAAAATCAATCACATTATATATTATTAATTTTAACTATTAAATTGAATTAAATATACATACACTTATTTCAAATAAAGAGCATTTATTACATTACCATACAAAATTAGAATCTCCAATGAATGGAACATTATTTTATATTTAACTATTTTTAATTCTTGTTTTGCTGAGATATGTTAAAAATTATTCTTTAATAAATTTATCATAATTCTAAAAGGATTAACGGAAATAAATATTTTTTTAGAAAACTGATTTATTGAAAGAATATAATTCTATTTTTATACAATAATATCATATTATTCCTTGGAATTTGAATTAAGTATAATATTATTTACTTCTAATTTATTAAAGCAGCTATAAATAAATTATTATGAATTTAAAACATATAACAGCTGCAATTATGTTTGATATATTTAAAATAACGATCTCAATGGAATTTTACTTTATAATAGAAGTTGAAAATGATTTCTACTTTAATCGATTGATAATTCGTTACTTCAATAATAGAATATAAATACAAGCAAAAACTTCCGAAAACCATCACAAAAAGGGAATGATAATTAAGAATTTGAGTGAGTGAAATATGAGTTATATAATTAATATGTCATAAAAATGTTCAACATTCGATCATTTATCATGTAAAATATATTTTGGGATAAAAACTAAATATTGTATCTACAATTTTATGCTGCCGTAGAAATCAGTTATATTTTGATTTATTCTGAAAAAAAAATATTTTTTGTAATTTATTCATTAAATTATTGAAATATTCTATGAAAAAATGGATACAATATGCAAAAGTATTATTTTAGACTGATATACTATAAACTCGTTTAATGAAACACAATAAAAGTCAATCCATAAATTATGATATCACTTATATGCAAATTATGTAATTTATAACATTGATGTGATTCGTTTGCCAATTTCTTGAGATTTGCATGCAATAATGTTTCTGTTTTAATATTAAAAGCGTATTTAAAACTCTTTAATGGATTATATTCGAAAAAAAGATATTTTGTTGCTGAAACCCTTTCATTAAAAAATAATTTAAAAAGTTTCAAAAATGTTTCCTTCTTAAAATAAATATTCTAATGAGATAATAAATTGTTTTGTGATCTTTTAGGTAATTAAATTGAGCACGCATTGCGCTTTTGTTTATCCGAATTCCATTCAAGTATACCTTCATTTTTCAAGATATATAATTGGAACTTTTTTCTTAGTTTAATAAATAAACGAAATGATAATAAAAAATGTTTTGAAAAACTAGTATTTATACATGCTTGCTTTCGACTGTACCTTAAATTTGCATTTATTTTCACTATTATTTGAATCATTCTGTTTTTAAGCATTATTTATTTTTTTTTCTTTTAAAATAAATAATCACTTGCATAGAAAGCGTTTCATGTTTGCATCTTCTGTATGTTTTATAATCTGCGTTTTTTTGTCTTCAAATAGAATTTCGGAATAGTTTAGTAACAGCTATTAATTTAATGTTTTCCACAAAAATATTCAAGAGTGGTTGTTTAATACATTTTTCCATTATTTTTTAATGAGGTTGGCAAGATTGGTGATTTATTTATCTTTTTATGTTTTTCTTCTCTTCTTTTTGTAAAATAAAACTCACATTTGTTTGTTTAGATCCTGCATTACATGTTAAGTTATGATGGTTGGAATAGAATAAGACACTAAATACTTTTGAAACGAACCATATTTTGAATTAAAGAAAGCAAAATATTATTTTAAGAATGCAATTTTATTCGAGAGATATCAAAAATTAACTTTTTTATAAATATCGTCTGTTTTTCATTATGAAACAGTGTAAATGAAACAATTTAAGTCCTAAATTGTTTTTAAATATAATTTCTAAAATTCAATGGGACATAAAAACAAATTATTTACTGCAAATAACAAAAATTAAAACCAAAAAAAATGTAGCTTAAATTTAAATTATCATGCACTGGTTTATTATTCAAAGCCTTTTTGCAATTATTTGAACTTCTATTAAAAATATGATATTAAAAACGAACGTATGTGATGGCCACATTATTATTATTTTCTATGAAATCCTATTGGAATTTTCATGCTTTATTCAAAATTAGGGTTTCAATTAGTTATTATTATTAATAGTGTAACAACAAAAGAATATTATTAATTGTGTTATGAACTGAAACTGAATTGCTGTTTGTGATTTAAAATGTGATTGTAATATATAGCGCCATATATCTTTGAAAATCAGAATAAATTTGAATTCGTAAAAAAACATATCTATATATATATATATATACAATATCTTTAAGCAAAAATGTTAATTTCAGTTTTAGTATTGTCCTAAATTATTAAAACGAATCAACATTAAGGATAGAGATATCGTCGATTATTACAGTTCAAACCCCTTTAGTTATCTGCTGGTAGATGTTCATTTTTAGTATATAAAGGTAATGTCAACAAACGTAATATGATGTAACATGTTTCATTTCTAGGAACGTGAAATTATAATAGCTGTAAAGGCTTAAAAAAGGAATTCTGAAATGCAGGAGAAAAAAATGTGTGTGTTTTAAGTACTGATGCTTAAATTTAAATACTGAAGAATAAAACTGCAGAAAAAATTACATTAAAAGATAATGCAAGTAAAAACATTAAACGAGTTTTTCTATATTTAAGAAATAATAATAATTTTTTATTTTATAGATATTAAAGAGAAACCGTTAATTCTGGAATTTAAATTTATGAATGCAGTTTATGTTCAAAGCTGCAATAATAGGCTAAGTCGTATAGATGATATTAGAGCCTTCACTGCAAAGCAGAAAAATTATCTTGGAGATACTCTTAAATTGTCTTTAAAAATCGGACACTGAAATGCAATCTGAGATTAAATTCAAGTTAATTGGCATTGTTTTCTTGAATTCTTTTCAACAATTAAACAATAATAAATAAAAAATTATTATTAATAGTCTCTAAAATTCTTAAATTTTATTGCTGATTTAGATTTATAAAGGCTATTAGTATTGTTCCACCTAATTTTAAAATTCAAAATGATTTTGAATTATTATTTTGAAATCAATTACTTTTGTTTCATTTTCCGCACTGTCAAAATTTAAAACTTTAAGAATAAATTAAGGATGTAAATTTCAACATTTATTACAGTACAACATCCTTTGTCTGTCTGCTGATAGAGTGCTGATATTTAATGTATAAAGATAATCGTCTCAATTACTTAGAATTATATAACATGTTTCATTTCTTTACAATTTGTGTTAATAATTGTTGCAAAAAGTTCAGAAAACAAATTTTAAAATGCAAGGGAAATTTTTTACTATTTAAATTAAGTGCTGTTGTAAATAAAATTGCTGAGAAAATTACATTAAAAGATAATACAGAGATAAAAACATTAGGAGAGTCTTTCTTAATATACGAAGAAATGATACTTTTTTATTTTATTAGATACTAAAGAGCAAACTTTAACTACAAAGAAGGAATTTATGACTACAATTTATTTTATGTGTTGGAAATCATGTACCAATTACAGATTTTAATAGAGTATCCATTGCAAAACAGAAAAGTTATTCCATTCTCAAAATGTGCATACATTTTTAAAAAATCTTCAAGAAAATCTGAGAGTAAATTCAAATTAATCGGCAATATTTATTTTGAATAAATAACCAATAATAAATAGCTAAATTATTATTAATATATTTACGAACTTAAACTTAATTATTGGTTAGGATTGGAAATATATAATTAATATTACTTCACATAATTTTAAAAATAAGAATGAGTTTGAATTTTCAAAAAATTGTTTGAAATCACTTATGTCCGTTGGTTTTTAATTACATTATAATTCTATGCACTTTATTAAAAGATGAAATCAGAAGATTTTTTATTGATATTTACCAAGAGCTAATAAAGGAGATAATTATATATTTCTAATTAAATTTAAAAGAAATCAAACTAAATATTGCTATGTTAATAGCTTTATTTCAATAACAACTAAATATTATTTGATAGAGATATTAAAATTAATCTAACATCAAGCTCTAACATAACTTAAATTTAAATATACTATTGCATAATTTAAATCATGCACATGCTGTTCCATGAATAAATTTAATTAAAGTTTGATTCTGAAATAAATAAAAAGAAGACATTTACGTTTCTTTAAGAGAATATAAGGGCAATACAGATTTTTTTTAAACCAAAGAATGCTTTTGAAATGCATAAAAGAATTGCTGTGGGATTCTGGTAAACAACAAAAAAAATGCTTGAGGACTAAAAGAAAAGGTACATTTTGTTATAAAATAAACTTTAGGAAGCACGCGAAATACTTATAAACTCCGTACATCGTTTTTGCATACATCATGGCGAAATAATGATTTGAAAAATTTCTTTCGAAATTCTATGCATAAAAGACAATACCTAACAAGTTCGCCTAACAAACGATATTTCCTAGCATAATCAATAATTGGCATTCAAGTAAAGGAAGTAAATAGTAAGAAATTTATTTTTTTCCTCTCCGTACAAAAGCTTACTTTAACAATACATTCTATAAAATGAAAATAGCTATCTTAGAATGCAAACCGAGGACCAAACAAAACTATTATGTGAAATGTTTCCTTAAACAATGCATTGAAGATTTCAAAATGCTCTTTTTTTCTAAAGCTTTTAAGGATTTCATTTTTCTTTCTCTGTTGATTCTTTTTTTTTTCCTCAATAAGTGAACTTTTGTTGCAATTTTATCTTTAATGAGAAATTTTAGATACGAAGCACAATCTCGATTTTGTAAATTCAGGCGAAGCGTCTGTTTGGATACAGGATCGAGAAAAAAAAATCCTCTTGAAATGAGCAGAACTTGACTCTGAATGACGTTTTGTGTCAATATTTTATTCCATGAAGTTCACTGTTGCAGTCGTTTTAAAGAAATATATAAGAATCACTTTTGACAATATGCTAGCTTTTGTTATTGGATTCTTCGGAATTTTTTGAAATGAGAATACAATTGAAAGAAGAAATAACATCTTCGACTTTTATTCAATTTCATTGAAAGACTGTCTCCGTTTATTTTCCAACACATTTTAAAACTTGCAACTTTTATTGAACTTGATATTTAATTGTCATGACATGACTACTTAAATCGGATGAACTGATCGATATTTTTAGAAAAAAAGAGGAATTGACATAATATTTTTGAGACCAACGAATAAAATAAAGAAACACAAATTAATTCAGAACGCGACTGACTTGAATTCTTTTGTTATTTAAGTATAATTATAGTCAAATTTGTGCTCGAAATTTCAGATTTAGTTCTGTGAATATCAATTTGATTTGATATAACTTTTTTATTGGCTCTTGTAACTTATTTATTCATTTTTGCAAGAAAAAAAAAACAGTTCACTGAAAATCAACATAGATAATGCATTTTTCTAAAAGTTTTAAAATGAAATTACTGAATTATGCTGTTTTAAGTGTATTAAATTAAACCAATTGAGCCTATAAAATTTATTTTCACTAAAAATGGAACATATTTTTCTATAAAAGAGGTCTATTTTATAGAAAATACCAAATCTTTAAATTTACTTACATACATGACTTATTTGCACCAAATTTTAAATCGCGTTCCTTTTGTATTTAAACCCAATAAATATCTAAAAATTCAAATTTGTATTCAAGAAAAAATACATAATTGATTTAAAATACAGAGGTGATATTTTGAGTTTCTCACAATGAATTTTATTTAAACCATTTTAAAGTATTTAATTTAATTTAAGATTATATGTTATATGACAGATTATGACAATTGAAATAATTATTTAGGAAAACCATTATAAGACACAAAAAATTCCTTATATTGAAATATATCATATTCATATTTCAAAGTAAATGGGCATGAAAAAGATCCTCGAATGATATTCATTGTTGTTTTAGTTTTTCTATGAGAACAGTATTGTATATGGAACAATTCAGTTATTACTATTCATGGGAGAGATATGTTAATTACATTCCGGTATTTGACGCCTTCATTTATGCTTTAGAAATTTCTTAAGGCTCTTTTCCAGGTAACGTGTATTTCGCTAAGGAAAATTCCTTTGATGTACTGAAGGAACTCCATTGAAATATAAACAGAAAAATTCCCTTCAATATAACTGAACAAATAGCGACGTGACTAAAAGTTTTTAAACGTTTCTATTAGTTTTCGGAACGATTTATTCAAATATATTATGCAGATTGCGTTTTCATCAAGCTAACTAAAAAGTAAATACAGCTGAGTGCAGTTTGGCTTTAAGAACTTAAAAAAATAAAATTTGCCTTTGAAAGTCATGTTAATTTGAAAATAGTATTAAATGTCATTTTCTTTGTAGAGATTCTTTCAACACCAAATTTTAAGGCAATGAAAATAGTTAACATATTTTTTAGCATTTTGAATTTGAAAAATATAGCGAATTTTTAAAAAAAATCTTGGTTTCTTTAAGAAAAAAAAATGTTAATATTTTATTATTAAAGCAGTTAAGAAAACACATGAATCAGTGTTACAGCAGTAATCCCTTTGCTGTAAACCATTAGCATTTTTTTTTCTTTAGAAATATTTAACAATTTGACATTTTTTTAGAAATTTTTATTCCATGTCAAAACTTAACACCCTTTAGAGATAGGTAATATACACGTATTTAACCACATTTACGATATATATATCAGAAATAACTATTTTACTGTATAATTTCTATGGGGAAAATAGTTTAAATATTTTTCAGTATTTTTTTGAGAGGGGGACACTTGAAAAATATAGCAAAAATTGTTTTTAATCTTTGGTTTCTTTAAAGTTTTTTTGGGTCCAAAGTGCTGCAGATATTTTGCCAATATTTATTTCACATGAAATTTTAAATCACATACACATTATAAAAGCTCTGCTAACCCCTTTTTTTCCATGAAGATTTCGGTATATAGCAAAATAAAACTTTGATATAGTTTTCTTTAATTATGTAGTTACCATTTGGTGGAGAACGAACTATTCATGAAGTTCCATGAGCAGTCTTTTTTTGAAAATTATTTAACAATTTTGGGATAAAGTGTTGTTCATTAAGGTTTTCTACTCATTTCTGAAATAATGTTATTAATATCATGAGTAAACGTTCAGTTGGCAAAAATGGCGAGCATTTCCTTATTACACCCTGTGAAAACAATTTAATTTTAAGAATTTGCTTTTTAATTTTTTAGGAGAAAGGACAATAAGTTGTTTTATGTCTAATGATCCGAACACAAACAGCACTTTGAGATTCAATGGCATTTCTATTTTAAAATTATCTCCAATTATTAAAAGAGCTAAGAAACACCAAATAAAATTCTTTTTATAATAAAATGCACTAAGTCCATTCATATACTTTAGCCATTTAGCTTTGTTTTAATCACCTTTAAAAGATTTTCAAATTTTATCAAGGGAACAATTTTAAAGCAAATATTATATGATGATTATGTTTGAAAAGATAAAATACTATAATTGAAATAAAGTTTTCCCTTAATTATATTATTATAGCAAGACATAAATAATTGGCTACTTTAAAATTTCATTCTGAATTATGTAAAAATAATAGGAATGAGGAGAAAAAAGAAATATTTTTAAAATTATATAGAAGGGTTAATTTTAAATTGTATTGTATTATAGATTCCTCAAGTAATACTCTGATAAGATTAAACATAAGACATCATTTTCTGTAAAAACATTTCTCATGAATGCGAGTTAAAAAGTCAGGCTAAAAATGTGTTAATTGTTAACTATAATTGGACTTATCTGTTCTAATTAAGCGATAAAAGTGTTCGTCTTATTATATATAGATATTTAAGGCAATCTGCCAATCCAAAGATTACATCTGTCCGACTAGTTTCGAAACTTCTTCAGTATTTATAAGACGAGGATTTAGGAATGGAATCCTCCTTCCAAGAAATCCCCAAACGTAATCAAAGGGATTGATATCCTAACCACGCCCTATACTAAGTAATTCCTTTTATTTACTTATTGCTTTGAAGACAGGCTTAAGCTACAAAAATTTTGTCGACTGAATTTTGTATTTAAACGTTTATCTTTTTTTCTTTATATTCTTTACAAAAGGGCGAAGTATTTTCCGAATTTCAATCAATTAATTTCAGGAACAATAGAATTTTGAGATATCATTTCATTTCAGAAACAAAAGCGTCTCTATTGGAATTAATTCTCGTTACTATGATTCATCTATCCGCTATTTCATGTTACTCTTCTAAAAAATATGATTTTATTGAGTATAAAAATTTTATCCAAGCCTTTTGATTGACATTTATTAAAAATTCATTCTATATAAATTATTCTGAGTCATTTGATAAAAAAATTCTATACTCTAAATTGCATTATTGTTTCAAGATCAGATTTTTAACAGGTTATGCTGAAAAGTATTTGCATCACACTTATTTTAGGTCATGAAACGTAACTGTCATACAAATACCTCTATTTATCACTAAAGAACGTATCCAGAATATGGTCTCATTTCAGAAAATCAAAACCAGCAATGAAACCCCGTGGCTATGTCTTGTCTGAATGAAGCCTATTTTTTAATAAATTATTCTAAATCTTCTATAAACATTTAATTACATACTTTAAACTACATAATCTTTTACATCAAGATCATATACTTAAGTGTATACATTGAACCGCATTTGCAGCATACTTGTTTTAGACCATGAAACAAATTTCGTACAAAGACGTTCCCTATTCTTTAAAGGAAGTATCCGCAATATATTCACATTTGATAAATTCGAAACCAGCAACTGAAATCCCTTGTCTGGGTACTGTCTGAATCAGAAGAAGACATTAAGCTATAAAACAGGACAATGGGAGGAGACAGAAGTTAAATTTCGTGCATACAAGACCATCTATAAATTTCATCTGTATTATTCAGGCACCTAAATTTTATTCCTGCTTCTATTTCATGTATTTAAATTTTACATGAAATTTTTGGATAAGATTTGTGCTGTTTCAGTACTTCTATAGCTCTTGATAGTTTTCGACAATTTTATACTTAATTGACACTTTAGAAGTAGAAATTAATTTTACACTCATTGATATTACTTTTCTCAAACAGTGAATTATCACTTTTTCTAAATTAAATATAATTTTATTTGATATATTCTATTACTATTTCACTAAATGATATTATATCTACTGCTTATATTTTTGCGTCACTTCATCATTGTGCTTGAAAATTTTTATATGAATTTAATGAGTATATTTCGTGAATACGTATTCTAAGTACCGATTATTCGAAAGAATTATCTATAAAGCGTTTATATAAATAATGACATACTATCAGTAAACTGTTTATATAATTATATAATTAATAGGCCTTTATATGAGTAATTAATTATTCTGCATTGAATCAAAATTTTCGTATCAAAATTTATTTCATTGCAACTTGCTTAGAGATATTAATGACAAAAATATGAAGAAGCTAATAAAAACACTTCAGTGCAAAAATTTTTATGATCGAACAATCTAATAATTTAGTATATTATCAATCTAAATGTTCAGACAATCATACTGTATTATCAATATTTGTTGAGATTCTTTCAAGAAAGAGAACTATTGTTAGAGTATATATGTGTTTTGATATTTTAAAAGCAATGATCCATATTTCCATGAAAATATAAATTTTATTTATTAAATATTGAATTTCTTTAGTATTATTTTATATAGAACAATATTACACCTTAAAATGAATCTAATTTACAAATATTTCCAGCAGATATAATTGAGTTTAGAGCTTAAGTTTGACATTTATGGCATAAAGGCCAGCTTTGGCCATGCTGCATCAAAAACATACGGTAAAAATATATTGAAAATGTTAAAAAGTGAATAGAATATGTAAAAAAAAATGTAATACTATAAATATCAAATAATAAAGAAGTAAAAATTAAAATTAGTCAATTTAAAAAAGTTTAATGAAATTATAATACATGCATAAAAAACCAATTTCTTATAAAAATTAAAAAATATTCAGATGTGGATGTTCTCCTATCAAGTCATGTATGGTTAAAATTTATTTTCCGAAATATTGTAACCTATGGTGATTATAACCCTGACATTCTAATAAAATATGAATGAAGGTAAAATTGACCTGACACATTGAATAATTTGGATACTAGGTGTTGATTAAAATTATATTAATAATTATAAGAATATAAACAAAATTTAAAATTTATATGAAAACAATTATAAATGAGAATTAACTACTAATTACTTTTTTATATATGTACAGAACTTAAAAAGCACTGGCTACAAATGTTTAGAATACGAGCAAATTTATATTAGGACTAAACTATAATCTATGTTGTTCTTGATAAATAAAAAGAAATTCTTCAGAACTACGATTTTTATTAAATATCTTAGATCATTAAGAAATTATTAATCAAAACAATTAATAAAAGATTTTAAAATATTCAATGATAACAACCCAAAAGGAACAAATTAAAAGACAATAACAATTTAATATCTGCATATATTATCAAGCGTTTCAGAAGGTTTTTGAAAATCTTGCAGATTGTTTTTTGATAAATTGTAATAAAATACAGGGTAACTCTCAAGAAGCCCCTATTAAGAGTCAATTCTGCCTAAGGTCGAAATTGAACAGTCTTCTATATAGAGCATTTGGCAGATTTTTTTTTCTGAATTATACTTATCAAAATACAATCATTTTATATAGAAATCCACACCCTTATGAATTCATATATATTCAAACATATTTGTGCATATTATTCATTTGCACTGTCAAAGAAGTATTCTATGAAGGGTATATTTTAATTATACTAAATTTTGTATCTTAAATTGTGATTAATCTTCCTGAATCAATTAACTGTGATGAAATGTTTTTTGTCATGAAAATAAGGAAACTACTTAGCTACTTGAAAAATATACATAGCGAGTTGTTTTTAAATACCATTGGTTTTCCTGTAGTCCTCAGAAATATTAATTCTTCATTTCAATAAATTATCTACATGATTAATAAATTATCTACATGAAAATTTCATTACTGCAAAAATTTCTAATGTAAATGATATAATTTAATTTTTGAGTTTAGGAATTATGAAACTCCAGTAAATAAATTATCTGCAGTAAATTCATCATTTGAATGTAGTTTAAAATAATGCTATAAATAGTTTCAATCTTAGAATTATACTTTAACAAATGAGGAATTATATCTTTGATATTTTAGATTTATTTAAAAAAATAACAAAGTATTGTTACCGATGCTCCTATAGGCAAATTTGTTTCATTTGTTATAGCAAAAATGTATAACTCTATCCTTTTCATTTCATGACGCTTTTTATCTTATCTATGACTTCGTAATAATTCTGCATTATTATTTCCAAGATAAAATAGCATTTACCTTTTTCATTAGAAATCACAATTAATGAAAGGGTTTGCCCAGTAAAATTTAATTTATGAAAGAAAATTTTAATGTCTAACAATGATTCATATCGCAAAATATTTATTAATGTAATCAATGTGTAATAAGATATAAATTTTTAAAATTAAATTTGAATTTCTGTAAATGAAAAATCTTTGAAAGCTTCAAAAAAGTTCTGTTGTTAGATAGAAAAAGAAAGAAACTCTTTTTTTTTATTATATCATATTACAATCACAATATGTATATTCAAGCATTTAAAAAAGGTTCATTTTCTGAAATGTTATATTTTACTTATATTGAAAGTATAGCAATATTTCATCATAATTAAATAGTTCAAATAATATGAGATATATAGAAATATTTTATTGTATATCAGTTAACGGAGTAGTTGAAAAACTGAAATAATTGCTCATTTTCTCTAGACAAGCTGAAACTTATGAAAAATATTTATAAACTTATCATTGCTTATTCTTTAAAAACATTATTGAAAATAGTTTGAATATGTTTAAGATTATTTATAAATATCATACAAAAAAAGTATTATTTAAAGTACTAGGGAAAGGACTAGATATTAATAACAATTATTAATTAATTAAAAAGTTCCCTATGTCATCTCATATATTTAGAAGTAAAAAAGATTGTCTTATATAATTAGATACACCCTATATTTGACAGTAGAAATCGATAGTTTTGCTGTCAAATGTATTTGTTGTTAAATGTGTATCTAATACCATAAGCCTATGCCTTAGGGAGTAGCCTCGAACAAAAAGAACGTTTTAGAATAAATTTCTTTTTTACACTGTTCTATTGAATCTGCTGTTTCTATATTATATTTATAGCCACTATGCTCAGTATCTTTGCGAAAATTTCCCATTTGTTTCATGTACCGTTTTTGTTACAGTTATGGTGCATGGTAGATGATATCTCAATTATTTTTCATTTTTCCATGTTTCGTTGATACTTTGTTTTTTATGATTGCTCAATAAAGGTAAATTCATCTCTAAAATTTTTATTATTATTTTATGTCAGTTTTTTTTTTTATTTTATGCCAGGATTTAAAAAAAAGGATTTGTAGGTATTGCATATATGATAATCTTTTTTAATTCCCGTCGCAACCATTTTGGAAATAAAATTTATCTGGTTTAATACCTGTAAGTCAGGCTCAATTCTTTGAATGATACATAAACACACACTATCTCCCTCTCAATTGTTCACACAAACGCTCTTTTTCACAAGCAGAAATTTTACTTATACACACACTCTCACTCTCTATCAAACACACCCAACCCAGACTGTCTCTCTTATACACAAACACATACACTCTCAATCAAACACACACACACTCTCTCTCACATGCTCACACTCACTTTTATCTCTCACACCCACATATACCCCCACTCTCTCACAGAAAATTACATACTCCCTCTTTCTCTTATACAAATATACACTCACATCCACACCCACATACATATGCACCCTTACTGTATTTATATTTTTATAATTTTCAAAATTTATCATCTTGCTTTTTTTATTTGTATTTTATTAAAATACATATTCTGGAATTTTGATTTTTTTTCTTCACATACCCACTCAATCTACCGTACTGATAATTAATTGAAGACAACGAAGGGGACCCATTTCAGAAATTCTGGTTTTATAGATAATATTTATTAGAAAAATGATAAATTTGGTGCATGATATACACTACATCATAATGAATTAGTAGGGTTTTAAGGTTAAGAAGAGCTTTATTGCTCTAATCCATCTTGATATGTAATTAGGATAGGATCACTCAAAGATTCCCTCCAGTATTTATGGCTTAGCCTCAACCAAAAAAACCCCATCACAACGCAGAAAGACCCTAGTACATAAGCTGAAAAGTATCTTCAACGGTAATACTCTAATCCTTGAAACGATCACCTGCCATTTAGTAGATTTGAGTAATATGTCTTAAATACAGACTAAATGAGTTTTTTACATACGCAAAAACAAATTTTATAAGCAAATTTCATAAAATAGTACAATCTATATTTATCTTTTTTTTTCAAATTTCCCGTCTGTTATTTTTTTGTATTTTATTTAAACAGACATTATTGAATTTTGAAGAGCCTTCCTTCTTAAATTCAAAAAGAAATAGTATCATTGTTTGGAATTAAAGTTTTTTAAAATTAATTACATAATAAAGGATTTCCGTACATACTAATATATAATAGGGTCGTTAGAAATACACAAATTTACAAACTTTGAAGCCTCTAATACATCAATAAATGTGAAAAGCTCAATTATAAATTTCCTTTCATACAACCAGTGGAACAGAGCAAGATAGCCTCAGTAAAAATATAGCGTAAAAAAATTTGAAAATGGAAGAATTAGAAAGTGATAGAAATATCTTTACAGAAAAGATACTTTTTTCAATAATACAACCTCTAGAAAAATTTCCTTATCTTAATATAAAGGAAGTAATTGGTTTCTCTTTAAAGCATTTCCATTTTCTTTAAGCATAAGGAGTAAGATTATAATAATTCAGTAAGATTATAATTTTTCAATTATTATTAGTAATGGTTTTAAATTTTCTTATCGAAATTATTCATATAAAGTATTAAGAAATTGTTTCCATAAAAAATATTTTGTGTGTAATAATTGTGTTCTTAAAAAATCCTATTGAAACGATAGTTTTTTAATTTGTAATAGATAATGTATTGCAAACAATGAGTTTGAAAATACTTAATGCAAATACCAGTTATGCAATTTACAATAATTCAGATTTTTCTATAAATGAAGGGGGAATTTAAATAAATATTTGTCAGAAGATGTAACTTTTTATAATATAATAGAATGAAATTTGACGAATTTGGATGTTTTTACATTTAAAATTTGATTTAACTAATAAAGAAACGACAACACAACTAAACAAACATATTTGAAGAAATGCTCAATTTATTGCAATCATTAAATTAAAATTATAGTTACCTGACCTTTTGCTAAGTGATAGTCCTCCTGATGCTGCATTATGAAATGCAAAGAAAAGAATTTTATGAATTCTATTATAAGCATTTCTTTACATATTAAATTTATAAATTACCTGAACTTTTAAATTATTCTGCATTAAATTTTATAAAACAGTTTACAATATGTTCAATTGCTGCTCATTCCTTCGTAGAATTTCTTTTTTCTTCTCAAAAGTCACTAATGGGAAAATGTATAAATCTATCTAATGAGTAAATCACTAAGGACAAAATGATTAAATCCTTCTAATGAGCAAATCTAATGAAGAAATCAGTATATAATTGTAATGAGCGAATCACTAATGACGAAATGAGTGAATTATTCTAAAGAGTGAATAAAAAAATAAGCTAATTAAATGAGTGTTATGCCTGAATTTTATAAAATAGAATCAATACTTAGTACTTCAATTTTAATTGAAGAATGTGATTTTGATCATGAGCTTGTGAATATAATAGATGAGTTAAGAACAGAAGAGGTATTTTTCTAATTGAATTTAAAAGTCATTATACTAATGGAAAACTGAACTCTGAGAGCTATATGCTATATTATCACAAGGTAATACGTTATTTCTCTACCAGCGCATCTATGAACTGTGCTTACAGATCAGATAATAGCTTTAAAAAATTCGAAAGACCTTAAAATATAGCTGAACGTTCAAGATCAAATAAGTAGGCGTTTTCTTGCATCCGTTGCGGTTATTTTTCAGAACACAAACCAAAATTGAAATCAAAACACGTTCAAAACAAATCAATTATATTAGGTTATAATTAACAACAGTTATTTTGTTACAATTAATAATAAATAAGTAAAATAAATAAATTAATATAATAAATAATAATAATAATAAACTAACATTAAATAAAAGAAGGCAGACATGACATCACCTTAAGTTGTTGGAAAACAACTCAACCTCCAAAAAAAAACACTTAATTTTTTTAAAAAACAACACCAATGCCGTTTTTACATTTACAATTATTACATGCAAATTATTACTGTAAATTTTTTAATGCTAAAATATGACTAAAATATAAATTTTTAAAGTTCATATAGAAAAAGTAAAATTTACAGGTTCAGTTTTATAGGTGGTTTTACAGTTCTTCCACCTTTTGTTTTTAAAATAGGTGCATTGTCAATGTTAGAAGTTTTTTTCGAAACCTCATTCTTAACATCATCAAGTTGGGTTTTCTTTTGATTATTTCTGAATCAGGTTGAGGAATCTTCAAGTGGGAAAAGCACTGTACGTAAAAATTCTCCTTTAGAGGTTTGAAGCGAACTAGTTAAGTAACACCATCTTTTCCTGGTAACAATTTAATAATACAACCAAAAAGCCTAAACTTAGTTAGTATTGACACTTCCAACAAACACAACTTTGCCGATCTGAATTTCTCGTCCTTTTTTCTGGTATTCGTTTCTTTGAATCAAATATCCCAAATATTCGGATCTAAATATTTTCCTGATATTAGTGATGAACTGTTAACGATATATTTTTTTTGTTCAGATTAACTTCATCCACTTGATCGAAATCAGGAACACCAATTTGACAGAATCAGGCAAAAATGAGTTAGGGGACAAAGAGACAAGTTCAGAGTCATTTTCCGACACACGGCTAAGGGTTTGGAGTTTATAACAGATTCTGCATCATATAGGACTGTAACCATTTTTTTGTAAGATAAAAAAGCTTTTCCCAAAACCCTTCTTAGAATTCAACTTATAACAGCAATTTATCTTTCCTAGAAACCTCCCCACCAGGAGGCTGTTGAGGGGTTAAAAAGCTATTCTATTCTTCTTGTTCTCCTAAACTGTGCTATTTCAGTTCAATCTACAGATTTCAAATAATTAGAAGCACCAATAAAATTTCGCCCATTATCACAATATACAATGGAGGATCTTCCACTTCTTGCTATGAATCTGAGAAAAGTTTGTAGAAAAAGTTCAGTAGTTAAAGCTGTAAGAAGATCAAAATGCACAGCATCCAAATACAGCACATGTATAGATGCAAATCCAAGCTTTACTCTCACCCTTTAAATGCACCAGTCTAACTAAATCAAAACCGATTATTTCAAATACTGAAGCACCTTTGATTCTTTTTTCAAGAAGTGAAGACGAGGGAGTAGTCATATTTGTTTCGCGTGCTTTAATCAAACGATGCATTTTGATAAAACTGATCGGAGAGTTTATCTTGCATTCAAAATCCAATAATGTTCCCGTAGAATATTCAATAGCATCTGAACTCCTGCATGCGAATTTCTTTTTGTGTTCAGAGATTATCAATCTTTAGATAACTTAGCGATGAGATATAAAATAATAGGGGTTTTGAAATCTGAATCCTTTCGAATGTTAATTTTGTCTTTACAAGTACTCCTTTCGCGTGTTGGCAAATAATTCAATTTCTTTCTGTTGACTTCATGAGCAAAGTAGTGGTCTTGTATTATTTTGTCAACATGTAATTCTGCTTCTCTTATTTCATGATATGATAATTCCTCAGTGATTCGAGAAGTGGGATTCCTACAGTTGAAAATGGGTCTTTTCATCCAAGAAACCATTCTCAATATTCTATCATAACTTGAAAAATAATAATAGTACCAACCTGAATTGTGTCTTCCAATTATGTTCTTGTCGTCCCTAATATTGTGATTCTGATTTAAAGAACACATAAACTGAGAGGTTTTGGGAGTTGAGTTTGTTTTACGTCTTTCTTTCATAACAGCTTGTTCGTCAAAAACCGAATTGGAGATAGGTCAATTGTCTTCGGTCTTTTTAAGACATGCTGGTCCCTCTCACAATTTACGCTTCAATAGCTTGTTAGTAGAACATCCTCTCAAGAGTAAATCAATAAGAATTTGTTCTCCAGGAAGATATTTCCCTAGGGTTGGATCAGGGATTTTTCTTATTTCTTGAACTCGGTTATTTACAAAAATTATCAAATTTCTTCACTTTGAATCTAACTCATTACAGTAGTAGAATAAGTACAGAAGTTTTGTTTGACTCTATCTTATAGGAGATCACTAATCACAGATCTGCAGAGCTGAGGAATAGTTAGTTCTTTCACAAGGGAAACTCTGGTTTCGGCAGCCAAAAGATTTACATAAACAGCACCAGCATACTCAAGTCAAACAAAAACTCAGTGATATACGCAAATTGACTAACATCACAAAAGGTATGCACACTAATATCTTGTTGGTTACTTGTAAAAGGGGAAAAACAGCGATTAATCGATAAATTGTTCAAAGAGCCTAACTCTTCAAACCATTGTACAAACTCCAGCTTCATATGATCTTTAACTTCTATATCCCATGGGATGTTGTCTTTTCACATTTTTTGCAGCATTAGTTTTGGTTTTAAAAGAACAGGACATAAAAACACGATTGGATCAAATATTCTCTGTGTAATGGAAATAATTACTCTTTTTGATACAGTTTCAAGTGTATATGTTTCCAAAAAGTTTAAATTAACTTTCAGCGTGTCTTCTTTACAATCAAATCAATCCTAATACTGGGTTAACTTGGCAAAATTCATTATCTCCAATATGCTTCCATTCTCTTAGATTAAATTTTCCTTCAGCTGAGATTTGATGAGTCTCTTCAATAAAACGTAATATCTCAGATTTGTCATCCAAACATGTGATTAAATCGTTCACGTAAAGGCTTTGCAGAAGTATTTCAACAACTATTTAGCTGTACTTTGCATTTTTCAGATATTTTTTCAAGTAATGTTCAAGTACAAGTCCTAAAAGAAAGGGATCCAAACACTTCACTCCAAACACCACACAAATGCGTCGCATAATTTTCGATTAATATTTTCTTTTCCATCCCACCAAAAAAAAAATTAAGATATTTCCTACCTTCTGGTCTCACATTTATTTGCAAGAAAGCTTTCTATATGTCAGCTATGATGCCATATTTATGCTTTCTGAATCTAAGAAGAATATTAGGGATCAGTTTCAATAAATTCGGTCCTGATTCTAATCACTGGTACAATGATGGTGATCCAACTTGTCTGTCGGATGCATCAAAAACTGGACATAATTTTGTGGTTCCCTGTTGCTTTACAACAAATCTATAAAGCAAAAAGTGGCCAGATAATGACTCAACTGAGTCATTTTCAATAATACTTAAGGGTTCCCAATCTTAGAATACATTATCATATGATGTAAACAAGCCTTCAAGATTGTTTTCTAGTTGTAGTTTCTAGTCGTTTTATATAAATCTCTTTATTGTCAGGTAGAGGAAGATGATCCTCTTTCCATGGGAGCGATACTTCGTACTTTTCCTCTTCATTTATTCAAACAGATTCCTCAAAATTCATCTTGATCAGATAATTAGTTTCTGTTTTAGATTTTATCTGAGCAGGATCACTGATCCCCAGGACATCTACACTAAAATTATTAGAAATGCTTGCTTCTTTTACAAACACTACCATCATATCACCCTCTTCTTTTTTCAGAGGGCAAGTTGATTTTCCGCATTAGTATCCATCCCAGATAGGATTCTAAAGCTACCAATCCACTAGATAGAACTTTTCTTTTTCCAGTAAAAAGTCTTCCAACAACATCTGCTCCAATGAGAACATCAATCATCTCTGAATTATATTCTATATCAAATATTTTTATATTCAATTTTAATTCCTCAATTCATGGGCTTAAATGAAACAGAGGGGACGTCAGCACAATAGCATCAAAGTTACCATAAAAAGTTTCATCTAAGCTTCCTAGTTCAATTTTATAAACATTATGAGACTCCTCGCTAATTTTTCTTCCTCTAAAAAATGCATGAGATAAAAGTTGCTGACGTGAGGGCTTTAGACATAGAAAATACACTTTCTATTCTCTAATATATGATTTTTGAGAACTTGAATCCAGCATTGCTCTTATATTTAAATTGCAATCTCTTCCTATTATTTTAACTTTTAAAATCTGCAACAAACTTGTGGACTGCAGGAAACACTGGCCAAATTTGTTGATTTAAAAGTCTGGTTTTTATTCTCCTTTTCTAAATTACGAGATGGAATTTTATTTATATTTTTATTTTGACTAATCACGTTACACTTTATCGCATAATGCCTTTTATAAAGCATTTCCATTTTCCAGACCTGTGCACTACCTACTTTTAAATATTTAAAACAACAGCTCTTGACCTTTAAAATTTTGATTTTATAAATGTAAGACAGTTTTTGTGCTTTAAAGCAATTTTTAGCTTCATGTTTACCATTACAGAAAATGCACAAATTCTTTGAATCAGCAGTACACATTTTATTTAATTTATTTCCGCGTTTATATGAAAATTCCTTCTTCAATTCCAAAACTATTTATAGTCAAGTTAACTCTTTCTTCAGCTTATATTTACGTTTTTAAAAATAATAAATTATCAAACCTACCTTTTGAATCGAGGCCAGAATCAAAATTTGAATTTCTCTGCCACGCTCTAAGAAAATCTTCTGGCATACAATATTCAACTAAAGGATATAGAAAAAGCTGCACTTTTGTCAGTTGTAACACCTAGTGTTTCAAGTGCACGAATCTGTTGCTCTAAACTATCATATAATACACATACATTTTTTGGCGAAAAATTTGAATTACTATTTTTCAAAACCAACTTCAACAATTCCCTAACAAAAGCTCTACTTGTAAATCGTTGTGACCAAATCTTGTTTTTAAGCAATCGATTGCTTTAGGATAATTATCACCAGTTGGCAGAAAACTTTCAATGGCATGTAATAAATGGCGGAAACGGTGGCATGTAATAAATATTGAATCTTATCAGAATTTTGAAACCAGAATCAACATGAATTTTTTCGTATTGGCTCCAAAAATAAGGTTACTCTTTAACGCCACCATCGAACTTTCTTAATTCCAATTTAAGTAATTTAAACCTTCTATTTTCAATAATATTTTCATCAGAAATTATTATAGAGTTACTTTGGGAAGAATTCATGATAACACTTACATTTGGCTGATTTAAAATCCTTCTAGCTTTTGTTTCAATCTTATAGCTCTATCACAAAATCTACTTCAAATTATGTGTCAAATTCACTCTACGAAAGAAGTTCAAAGACGCTTGAGTGAGTAATTTCTAGCTGCTCTGCTTTCAATTTAAAAACATTCAGTTCCGATTCCAGTTCGATAATATCAACACTTTTCAAAATCATCAGTTCTGTTAATTTATTTTGCGCTTTCGTAAAATCAGCTCTGTCGGCCTACCCTGATTTCTTTGAAGCTTCAAGATTTGCCATATCAGTAACTATTGCAAACACAGTCTCGCCGAGGGTACCAAAAATGTTGTACTATTACTTGGCAATATCCTATTGTGCTACCAGCGCATCTATGAACACTGCGTACTGAAAAGAGAATAGCTTTTAAAAATTCGACAAACCTTTAAAATATAGCTGAAAGTTCAGGATGAAATAAGTAAGTGTTTTCTTGCATCCATTGCGTTTATTTTTCGGAGCACAAACCGAAACTCAAATCAAAACACGTTCAAAACGTATCAGTTATATTAGGTTACAGTTAACAACAGTTATTATGTTACAGTTAATAATACAGTTAACTGATATTAAATAAAAGACAGGCAGACATGACATCATACGCAACTTCTAAGCCTAATTTTGTTTATATTTATTAATACTAATGAATGTGTACGAATGTTTGCTTGTGTTTAGTTGCCATTATTCGGGCCTTTAAGATTCTGATAATATTGTGAAAAAAATTTAAAAATAGACAGGATCCTATACACATAAATCAGATCATATAAGAAGTTATTAAAACAGCATGAACTTTAACTAGTCTTTAATATAACATGCCTTTAATCTTTAACACAATTAACGATTCAGAGTAGTTGATTAGGTTAAAAAGGAACATAAAGCTAACATAAGTATTTTATGCCCAAAAAATATTCCTAACAGACTAATCAGTCACCAAAGAACATTGGACTCAGAATTTCTGCTGAAATTGTAGCTTGGTGGACAAACATTTAATTGATGATCTTTGATCTGTTCAGGATAGACATCATTATTTTTTGTTTTGTTTCATCACCCGACTTTTAATTCATCATACGCCGTCAACAACCGCATACTTTCTGACTTACAGAGTCAAATTTCTGCTTGGTGAATAATTCTGCTACAAGAACTCTACTTTGTATTTGGGTGCAATATATATTTTACAAAAATCAGAATTTCAATAAATTTACGTATGTATTAAGAAATATATAAACATATTTTAAACTAAGGTCTAAGCCAGACTAGACAAACCAAAGATTTATTACCATTTCTAGAATTTGAATATTAAATATTAAACCCGTCTGAATCATATAGAATAATATTTTTAAAGAAGGATATGTTGTAGACATGTCTTGAACGTATTTAAAAAATCCTTCACCTTAGACATTCTATCAGTGAAAGCATGTCGGCCAACTTTGTGTATTTTACTTCTTCCTTGAAATTATTTCCTTAAGAAATCTCTCACGTGTATTAAGACCATAAAAGTAACCCTTAAAATAAACATTCGATTCCATCAGATCTCGAAATTTCTTAAGATCTTGCAAAAAAGAAGCGAGAAGGGGTGTTAGATATTTGAAAGTTTTATTTTATGTTTCACAAGAAAAAACTGCATTTCTTTGGAAAGATAGAATAGTATTTTGAATAAATTTTAATCCTGATATTTCCTCTTCCTTTTTTTCCTTTCCCAACCAATACATAAAAAAAGAAGTTACTTTATAAATTCCATTTATCAGATGTAAGATTACACCGAAATGTTAGGAGTAACAAATAAGTAAAATAAAGGTTTCTTAAACAAGATCAAAGAGCCCAAAGTATCTCGAGAGTAAATCAAAGCATCCCATAGTCCTCTGAGGGCGAAAAAAGAAAAAAAAAGGAAGAAGACACAGGAAAAAAAAAGATGTCTTATGTCGAGATCTTCTTTGCTCGACTCTGTTCGTGTTTACCTAAAAGGAAAGAAAAGTAGCTACTGTTTTATTCTTGATTTTGAAGATTTTTCTTGATGATTTTATTTCTACCTTTGAGACGGAAAAATCAATAAAAAATGATTCATATGAGTAGTATAAGAAATACTAAGTAAATCTTTAATCTATGTATAACATATGATTCATTTTTTAGTTGTTCGCTATTTTTACATTTGGAGGTAAAGCAGAGCTCCATTTCTTTTTCCACTTTACTATATAAAATTAATGGAAAATGAAATAACTTCTTATTTTATTTATATCGAAAACATTTGAGAAAATAAAAATATAAAATCACATTTTCGAGTAAACTACTAAATTATATATTTTGTTTGGCAGTATAAATACGAATTAATTTTGCTACGTGGATGGGTGAGTCGATATTTAATAAATGTAGTGATTAAGCTTTTTAAGGTAGGTAAAATAAAAAATTGATTTTTTAAAAAATATATAATTCTTTATTTAGTAAATTTTACATTTTGAAATGACTTCTTTATGAATACTTTTGAAATTTGCTCTAATTTCATTCTCGAAGAAGTTAAATAGGCTTCTATGTTTGGATGATGAAAGACCCCTCTCTTCGGCTCCCAACGGTGAAGGTCCCAAACCGATCAGAAAGGTAAAGGTCGCATGCTGTCCGAGGGGGTGAAACCAAGAAAGGGACGAAGAGATAACGACGTTGGCAAATAAGGACCAGGGAGGAAGAGTGAATTACTTCATTTAGTCACATGCTTTTTATTTATTCTTTGTTCTGCAAATAATAAAATAATCAGGAATATAATTATTTACTTATTTACTTCCATGCGATTGAATCAGAGGATTAACAAGATCGAGGTAGATTATAAATGACCACTCATGCCTAGAATTAGATACGGGTTTATATCTTTAAATGCTATTTGCCTCAAATTTGAAATTTGTACACACACACACACACACACATATATATATATATAGATAGATAGATAGATAACTTCATTCAAATTTAGTACGATAATTTCAATACTTTACAGTTATATTAAATCAAATCTTCCTAACACTTAAAAAAATTGAAAGTTTCTATAATTTATCAGTTTCATACCTATATTAAAAATGTGAAAAATACAGCTTATTTCTTAGTTTAAAATCTAGATATTATACATATTTGGTTATCTTTGAGTTAATACATAAACCACTGCTCTTAAACCCAAAGGTTTTTATTTTAATTTTTTAATATGGATTTTTTCCAAGTTTTAAAAATTTTCTGATTTTTAATTGGTACATTTGTGTCACAAGAATCGAATTAGTATGATTTTTTTAAAAACTCTGAAATTTAATTATTTTACATTTTTTTCCATAACAGTATTTAATTCATCCCAAACAGTATTTTAATATGTAGTCATAAACATAATAATGAGCATTTAATTAAAGGAGAATATTAATAGATTGATGATTAATATAATTTTAGATTTTCAAATACTTTACTTTTTACACAATTTCTGTAACCAGTAGAAGTTATCTTAAGAAATCTTAATAGCATACCCTTTAATTAAAATATTATTTCTTTCCCCTCAGCATAAAATTGTGGATTCTACACAAAACCATAAAAGTGCACAAATTTCTATTTGTGTGCTTCGTATTACAGAAAAGAAATGATATACGTAGATTAGTTTCCATACATTTACCAACAACAATTACGAGTGTTCAATTTTTGAGTTTTTTTTATCACCTACTGCGAATGTTTTTTTTTCGTACCAGAAGATTGGACACTTTTTCTGAACGTCTTTCTTCCGGTTAATTGCAAATGAAATTTTGATTTTGATCTATAATTGTATTTAGATGATCATATATCAAATTTCCTTTACCTAAGACCTTTTTTTTATCATTTTAAACTCACAGACCATTAGATTACTAACTTGACGAAATTCGGTACAGTTCTACATTTTTAATATTTAGTCAGTGTACTAATTTTGGTAAGCTTCCTTGGTAAGTTTTTCGCTTTCTAGTTATCTTCTAGACAGCCTGAAGGGCCGAACTTTTCTGAATATATATCATTTCAAAATTTGATAGGAGTCTACATACTTAGGGTTATTTCTTTCCGCCAAATTACATACGCCAAATTACATACCTCTAGTCCAAAAGAATGTTCAATTATTTTATTTAGACCCACAGATGTAATTCGAAAAATGTGGTTTTGGGTCTTGAATTGGTAGGGAATTTCCAGATTTTATATCTCAAATTACCGATTAAAATATTTTTAATATACACCATAAACGGGACAGTAAAATAAGGTGAAGTATTTTTTAAAAAAATATTTCTATAATCGTTTTTACATTTTCGTATAAAAAAGAAAATTTTGCTATCTCCTAAATATTTATTTGAAATATTAAGAAAAAAAATTAAATCAATGATGTCCCATTAATATTTTTATTTAGATTTTGAGTAATTTCTTAGATCTATATATTATTCAAAACTGCTAATTAATCACTCATGGCAAATTGTTAAAATGAAACAACGCATTCAGATAGAATTAAGTCACACATTGAAAGAACTATATTGCAGTTGGATTAAAAACATTGTATAACAGAATACAATGTTTTTAATCCTTGAATTAAAAATATTGTATTTGCATAATAATGTATAATAATAGTATATTTGTATAATATTAGTTTATTTGTATAACATTGGCGTTGTTTGTATAACAGAATTGTGAAATTAATTTCATTTCGGCTACATTCATTTGGCTCTTAATTATATTATTCTTAATAAGTGGATTTAATTGATTTTAATTAGATTAGTGCAAGGAAATAACTTGTGTTCCTTCCTGGGCAAAGCAAATCGCGAAAATTCTGAAATCGAGGTCGATTTAATCAATAGAAATTAGTCTTCTAATTAACTGAAGTAAACAAAGCAAATTTAGATGTGTTCACAATGCATCAGTAGAAACAATGACCATTCAGTTTAAAGTTCTTTATCTACTTTCGGACAATCAGTTATTCTGCGAACTATAGCCTTCCATATCCAATCAACGATCCGTGCTAATACCGATCAATGCTGGCCTTTCCCCAAAAGGATTTTTCCAAGTTATCTGC
The DNA here is from genome assembly GCA_026543055.1 of Argiope trifasciata. NCBI lineage: Eukaryota > Metazoa > Arthropoda > Arachnida > Araneae > Araneidae > Argiope > Argiope trifasciata. The sequence goes on from JAPMOQ010056242.1 coordinate 2,649,504, forward strand.
GTTAGATGCTAGAGACGTTCTTTATCGCTGCTATCGATTGTGGATATTGGACAACACACGTGTTTTGTGAGTTAGAAAGTATTGGAATATTTATGCGTTATTCTCCTCTATGAGTTTTGATTCTGAACTTTTATAGCTAAGCACCGCTGCTCTCTTGTGGAAATCGAAACTGTGAATGTGATTATCTCTAAAGGATATGTGAAACAACAGATTCCAAGGAAATTAGTTCTAGTATTTGTAAGCACAGTATCCTTTTGCATGGAACTATAATTTTAATAAGAATATTACATCAGTGTACTAATGGATCGTTGTCTAAGACATCTTCATAAAACTGAGTTTATAGTTTAATTTGCGGTATGCTTCATTAAAAATTTTATGTTTTTCATCTTTAAGTGATAAGTAATAATTTAATACAATATATGCAATAGCAAGAACGTTTATGCGTTATTCTTCTCTACGAGTTTTGTTTCTGAACTTTTATAGCTCATACCATTGCTCACTTGTGAAAATTGAAACTGAGGATGTGATTATCTCTAAAAAAACCGTGGAATAGCATAATTCAAAGAAATTAATTCCATTTCTTGTAAACGCGCTATCTATTTCGCACTGAGCGCTCATTTTAATAAGAATATAACACCTGAGTAGCAATGGTTTATTTCCAAGACATCTTCATGAAACTAAATTCATATTTCAACTTGCAAAATGTACAAGTAGGAATTTTATATTTTTTCCCTTTTGGTGATAAATAATGCTTAAACAAGAATATATATAACAGCACGAGTATTCAGGCGTTATTCTTCTCTATTAGTTTTGATTCAGAACTTTTATAACTATGTTTCGTTGCTCTCTTGCGGAATTTGAAACTGTGAATGTGATTATCATCAATGAATACGTATAGTAATGAATTTCAAGGATAATTCTGGTACTTGTAAACAAGGCATCTGTTTCATCTGGTACTTGTAGGCAAGGCATCTGTTTCATATTAAACGATAATTTTAATAAAAACGCTACACCATTGAATTAATAAATAGTTTCCAAGATATCTTCATAAAACTAAATTTATATTTTAGCTTGTAAAATGTTTCTTGTAACTTGCAATTTATATTTCTCACCTCTTGATGGTAAATAATGTTTGAACATGAATATGTATAACAGTATAAAAAGTATAAAAATCCAAGTGCTAAACATATTGTCTTACCAGGAGCTCAGTCCATAGTCTCTAAAGACCATTTATCAAAACTGCATAGGAAAAAAAGGAATTGTGTTGAGTAAATAAGACTTTTATTGTCCAATTTATGTAAGAGTGATGATTCCTGTCATACATACACAAACATAATTTGCCAGCATCTTTTGACACGTTAACTGGATAAAAGCAGGGAGTAGAGAATTCAGTAGGGAAACATTTTTATGTGAGGCAAAATAAAAAATATACAATTATGGGAAAAAGTTAAACTCACCTTTTGTCTTAGTAACATAATCAAAAGAGAAATAAAAAAACATAAGATAAACTTTTTAAAGTTAATAAAAACCTGGAATCTTCTCAGTGAAATTTCGAAAAATTTGAATGATGTTCTTAAAACATAAAAATTTTGAATTACAATAAATGTCACTCTGTGTCTTAGCTTCCAGATTAAAATTTGAAATCAAGCAAAAACCGATAAACTTTTTAAATTAGTTTTAACACGCAGGCCATTTAAAGAAATTTCAAAATTTAAAGTGTTACTTTGAAATCAGTGTAATTTTGAATCATAACATTTTTTGGAGAGGGGGGTGTGAGGGGGTATAATGCAATTAAATACCAGATGTAAAAAATCTTAAGTTAATTTGCAATAAATTTAACTACGAAATCGCAAAATATAGTTCCGAAATTTCTGATTCTTATACTTTATTATTTGTTCATTTTTAAATGTTTTTTTTTGTCTCAAAATTTTTTACTTCTTCACATAATCTTCCAGCGGGCGTGCATATGTGAGGGATACACTAGAGATGAATTTCGTTTTATACCTTCAGGTCTGGTGGCACTAGGAACGTCTCTCTTTGACTATTTGTCCCAATCCCTTTGACCTACTGTCAGTTGTCGTCGTCAGTTTGCGGCGTTAATACGTATTTGCCGATCAGATATTTGTATTTTAGGGATACGCGCAACCATTAATGTAGGTTTTTTTCACATCTGATTTTGTATAATTTTACAAATAAATCCGTATTATTTTAGACTGCAGACAGCTGGTAAATGCACTTACGAAGGAAAAGGTTGAAAAAAGCATCCAAATCTCTAAAAAGTGAACTAAAGTTAAAAGTATTAAAGAGAAAAACCAAACTTGGTATTGAAGAAGTTGAAGATGTGACACCAGGGAAAAAATTTTAATAAAAAGAAAAGTGGACTAGAATTACGGGGTTTCGCTGTGAGATTTGACAGAAATTTATATGTTAGGAACACACTAAACACGTTTTCTCAAATTGCAATGCTGTAATGAAATAACATTGAAACTATTTTCTTAGTTTTCATATCTAACTTTCAATTACTTTTTTCCTTTTCATACATAAATCCTAAATTTTTGCATTTCTATATTTTATATGCTAATTGTTCTGTCAAAATATAGACAATTTCATCTACACTGATGGAAAAAAATCCCAACACTACGAAGGAGCTGTGCTAGATAAACGAAATTTGGTAGGCGTGTTTATACATCTGAAAGATGACGTCGATTCAATTTTCGAGCTACTCGCGTAAGTGTGGCGCTAGTAGCGACACTATGAACATGCAAATGAGGTTTGCTTTAAATAAGCGCTGTAAGGTTCGTGATCGTTATTTACAAGTGAGATTTGATGTAGTGGGTTAATGTTAGTCAAGGATGCCTCTGAGAAGACGAAGAAACCATTATCAACAGCTCGCTCAATTTGAACGAGGTCGTGATGTAGGACTACGAGAAGGTGGGTTTTCTTTCCGCGATATTGCTCAAAGACTTGGCAGGAATGTATCCACTGTGCATGAGTATTGGCGGCAGTCATCAAGGGAAGGCACTGCCTCAAGAAGACCAGGTTCCGAGCGGCCACGTGGTACTACTGAGAGGGAAAACCGCCGTATTCGGAGTATGGCTGTGGCTGATCGTACTGCGTCTGCAGCTGAAATTCGAGCTGCAGTTGACACCACAGTGACACAACGAACTGTTACAAATCGGTTACTTCAAGGACAGCTCCGAGCCAGACGCCTTGTACAGTGCATTCCACTGACTCCAAACCACTGCCGTTTGTGACGTGAGTGGTGTCAAGCTAGAGCTCATTAGAGGACTGAGTGGAGATCTGTTGTGTTTTCTGATGAAAGCCGGTTCTGCCTTGGTCGCAGTGATAGCCGTTTGTTGGTTAGAAGGAGGCCAGGTGAACGCCTGCTAGTGACCTGTCTGCGGCC
>JAPMOQ010056242.1:2657909-2671512 GCA_026543055.1 Argiope trifasciata
ATATAGTAAGTTTAATTTAATAAATTCCTGAATAAATTTAATGTCATCATTATTTTTATTTTATAAACATGTCAGCAAAGAAAGCATACATACATTCTTTTCTTTCAGTGTACGATTTTGTTTGCTTGAAAATCTATGAATTTCTGTGTTATTTCTGCTCATTTTGCTCAAATAAACATGCTGTATCACATTATTGGTTGATAATGATCAATAAGTAACTTTCTGGAATTGTTTCAAAAATAATTAAGTCAAATAAAACTTGTTTGTGTTCTGATTAATAACTTAAAGCTGCTTCTTCAAGCCCAAATAGTTTGATAAGATAATATCCCAACAACTTGAACTTGTATTTTAATTCTAACAATTATACCTTCCCAACAATTAGAACTTTATAATTTTCTTTCCTTTCAATACTTGAAATCTTTACAGATTTATTCAAAAGTACCATTATAAAAGGACGAAATGAAAGAGAAATATATTATTTTAATTTTAAAATAGAACTAATAAAATCTACTTATAAATTTAAACTATTTTTAAAAAAATATAATAGTGATATATATTTGATATCACCACAGGATATCAACTTTTTTAAATATTTGAATTAAATACTAGATTCTGGAAGATTTATGAGAATTTCTCACTTGTGAAAGCATATAAAAATTAATAGTTTTTGATTCAAAATTAAATTAAATATCCATATTATATAAAACTCTGTAACTTTCTCAAAAATACTTATTTCCCTTGGAAAAAGATCTTATTTTTTATCCTTTCCATTCATCAATGATATTTTGGTCCCTTTTCTAATCCTCGTTTTTTTTTTATTATTGGAAAGCAGGATTTCCCCTCCATTCTGTATAAACTCATCGATGGATATTTTGAACACCAATTCAATAATTTCAACATTCTAAGAAAATTATACAGAGAAAAAATTCAATGCACCGAAAAGAAAAATAAATTTGAATTAATTTGCTAACCTGTGACGATGATTCTTGAATAATTTGTGCTCACTTTCTTTTCTCTCGTAATTGTATTCTCTGTGTGACATCTGAAACTAAATGGATTTACGTGGTCGGATGTGTCTTGGATGTACAGATCTCCGTTTTCGAGCATGCCATATTTATCTGTAAAAGTAGTATATCGTTTCAGGAACTTTTACAAAATTATTTTAGAATATACTAATAAAATTTTTCCTAATAAAGTATCTGATACTTAATAAAGACTAAAACTTGTATTCAATAAGAGTTTAACTCACAGGTTTTTAAAAATAAAAATCTAGAACTTTCACAATTTTATGACTGGCTTTATTTGTGCTCAATAATCTAATTACTTATTATAACCTAATCTAATTACTTATTATTACATTATTTAAAAAAATATTTTAATTAATTCTGACACATAAATGCATGATTTAAATAAGTAATTTAAATCTTGTCTGCAGAAGCTTTAAATTTTGGAAGTTTATTCGGTTAAAAAAACTGAAGGTTTTTTTTTTTGCTGTAGTAATATTATGTCATAACTATTAATGCTATTTTGAAATAAGATATATTAATATAGATTGATCTAATATTAGAATACATATGATCTAATTTGAACCCAATACTGCTCGTCTTGTACGAAAAAGGAGTTTTTGAAGGTCAAAATTTACATTTAAGTACATTTAAATTTTCCTTAAATCATATATTATGATCAAAATTGATTTATATATAATATTAAGTAATAATTATATAAATAAATATAAAATAATATGAAAAATATGTAGGATCAATATAAAATTTAAAATGTAATTAGCATTTTCAATTTTTTGTACCTCATTGACACATGATTTGAGAAAAGCATAGTTTAATTCATTTTAAATATAAGAAATGCCCTCACTTTTAGAGATGTAAAAATTTATAATATATCTTTTTTTTATTGTTGTATTATGGTAAAAAAATTATCAAATGGAGATAAAAATGTAATCAATGTAATCTAGAAACCAGTGGTCGATAATGATACATATAAACATACATTTTTTGAATTTGTTGCATTAACCATAAGAGTTATAAAATGTGTGGAAACATTACAGCAGATCACATCAGATAAATGCTATCGGTTTTATTTTGAAATTGTGACAAAAATTAAAAAAAATGAAGGGTTCTTACCACTGGCTAAATGTGGAGAAATCATAAATCCATCAATTCGTTCCCATGAAGTAATCTTCACATAATCAGCAACAGAACTGGGTATTGGACAACGAAGTACTGCCATATTTCCTCGAAGTACAAATTCATCAAACAGACGTATTTCATAATTTTGCAGGATAACTGAAAGAAAGGAAAGATTTTTTCTTAAAAACCATTGTTCAAATCAAATATTTTAGTTATCATATGTCTCTTCAAAAGTCTCGAAAGTTCAAATTCACTTATATATCATATATAAATTTATAAAAGTTTGAATTCAAGGTAAAACAGTTTAAAACAATAAATCTGTACTTAAGAGAAATTAAAGTAATTATGTTCTTCTTTTAATTTTTCAGTGGAACAATACCAGTATAACAAGGGTAATCAAATAAAAAAAAATAGCTAAATACGAAAGATCTAAAGCAAATAAAATGGAATTGTTTAAAAATGTTCTCTTTAACAAAGAATCATAAACATCGCGGATATGCCATTTATATACCTTATAATTGATATGAATGACCTCCTATATACAATATATGCAATTTATAATTGATTTATGAATGATATGAATGATTTTTGTTTTGTTTGCAGAAAAATCATTAAAACTCACAAAGGAAAAGCATTCTATGAAGAAAATGTATTATAACACTGACTCTTTTTGTTGATTTGACCACTTCTTGATTGACCACTAGCACAGATTATATATAGCAGTTCATGTCGATTTCCTCCAATGTCAAATTTATCATATAGCCTATAATTAAAAGTGTAAGCCTGCGCGAGCCTTTGGATTAAGGTTCTTTCACATAAGTATTAACAATGCAATTAATACTCACTTAAGAAACGCGTTCACTGTCATTTCCCATTTAATTTGCTCTTTCTTTTTAGAGTTTCTTTTGATATTATTGAAATAATAGAATTGTTGCTGATAGCTTAAAATATATATTAATTTCTTGCATTATTTGAAAAATTGAATTAATTATAAATTAATTATAATTCTAAATAAAATTAATTATTCTAATAATTAATTAAGAAATTAATTAATTATTCTAATTATTCTAATATAAATTAATTATTATTGAATTAATTATTATTCTAAATAAAAAAATGCACCACAAAAAGGAATAAAAAAAAGACCACTCCCTTGCAGTCCCTTTGAAATTCAAGAATTTCTTAAAATTACTGAGTTTCAGTGTAGAAATTTTAACATTTTGAACATTAATCAACCAGTTTTCTACAAATGCAGTGCAGTTTCAATGCACTGGATATAACCTCTATTAAGTTAAATAATCTGCAGAAAACAATGGTCATTCTTTACTTTACAAATGAGAATAGTTTGACATTTATTGAAAAGCTTTTAGTCTCAGAAGTATCTATCTGCGTTTTCATTCTGAATAATTTAACAACATAGGCGGGATTCAGTTTCTTTTCCGATAAACATAATTTTTATCTCGAAATATTAAATATTCAAAGCTTAACTTTTGCTACGGATTTGGAGAACGCTGTTTATTCAGTTAATCAGAAGCAAACTCAATGAATAGGAAAATAGTAAATAAAATTATGAATTAAAAATGATAATAAATATATAAAAAAGTATGAAACTAAAACTTTGTTATACCTTATTAAATGTTATCAGATATAATAGTTTAAACATTAAAGCGTTGTTAATATTAATTGTTTTAGGCTCATTATTTATAGAATGTAATTTCAAGAATATAGAGTATTTATTTGTTTTTCTAAAACTTTATTATAAAATTTAACTTCTCTTTAAAATTCCATTTCCTAATTTCGTTGTTAAATTACCTCAAGATATCGACATTTTTCTTGATATGTTTTAATCTTTTTGAATTGAAATGAATGCTTTAACTCAAAATTTATAATATATCTTTGAATTCATGCATTCATATCATGATTAATTTTCGATTACATTTCGGTTTTTTGAAGAAGCGTCGAGAGATATCCTTTTTTACTCCATACACTTCTCATGAATCAAAATTAATTAGTAAATCGGTTAAGTTTTGAAAAAATGCATTAAACTTCAATGCAATTATTTTTGATTTCTTTATTCAACAGTCCGTCTGTATTCCCATTTATCTTATATAATATATTATTAAATCTGTTTGGAAATACCGAAGGGACTTGGAAGCATTCATATTCATGAAAGACCGACGTCTCTGACGGGCAATATTTATTTAGAATTCATTATGAATGTTAACGGAAATAAAAATATGCATATCGAATCTTCTATCTAGTCATGGATTTATATTATTATATTGAAAATGCTAATAAAATAAGATAGATGAAATTTATAATTTTTAATGATTGATAAAAAGGAATTCTTTAATCACCAAACTTACTTCATGTGAAGATTTGATGGAATCGGTTTCTATTCATTTTTCATGTTATAAAAATGTCTTAAGGAAGTTATTAAGACGTCATGCTTGATGTTATGTTCCTAAAAATTATTCCACATCTTTATTAATTACGTAAATATTAATTACGTAATTACTTTATTAATTACGTAATATAATTTACAATTACGTAAATGTAATATTTTATTGAAAATTTGATTGAGAAGAGGGAAGTGGATCATATTTCAATTATTAATATTCAGAAATGTATGCCGTATTTGACAAAGTATGGTTCTTCATTTACAACTGTATTTTATGACATATAAGCTGTCTGAAACAAATGATGTATTAAAAACATTATATAACTGAATTAAACACCAGAACGCTCTTAAAAAAATTTATTTCTACTTTTTAGAATTAATAGTTTTCAAATACATTAACAAATAACTCTCTAGATACTTTATTGCAATTTATTTTAATTTATGATGAATTGAAAATAATTCTATGAAATTATAAAATAGAGTCGAACTTCAACTTATGGGATTTAAAACACCCAAGCGCATATTATTTCAAACTTATTATCAAGTTAAGAAAATACAGTAAATTCAGGTACAAAAAAATTAGAAAAAAAAAACATTTATTTTTTCTTATAGTAAAGATAGATGCTCGTATGTGTGTGTGAGAGTTGGCAGTCCGGAATGTAGTTTATTAGACATAGATTTATCAAATTCTGAAATTCATACATATTGATAAATTTCTTTTTAATGCATATTTATAAAGAAAATTTTAATTTAGTTACAGCTTTCCTTCAGAACTCAACGATTAAAAAGAAGATTGAATTGCTTTCATTTTCAAACCTTTTTGGTTTTTCTTTTAATGGGTTAGGATATAAAAATATATTTATTTATTAGATTTAAAATATTTTTTCTTATTTTTATACACTGAATATTTTATTTAATCAGAAAAATTAATAAATAATTATTTCAGAAATTATGAAAATATAGAAATATATTTTCTTTTCCACATAAAATTTCTGCACTGAACAATTTTAATTTCCTCTTTTTAGTGCAAGATAATTCAAAATAAATATAGCTATTACTAACGGCTAAAATTATTTAATGAAAATAGACACAGGCCTGCATTTTTAGGGTTATATCATGTTTTTTTTAGCTTTTGATTATTAATTCCTATGTATTTTTTAGCGCTGAATCTGAATATGACGTTAGTTTGTTCCATCACGTCAGGATCTTTTGCAAAATGGAATTTCCGAAATTTGTTATATGTAACAAAACATCAAAAATATGAAACATATTGACATATTTAAAATAGTTTTTTATTATAAAATGTATTTAATTGAATTAAACTTATGGCTTATACTTTACAATATCATAGCCAAGCATATTAAGAGTTCGTTGGGGAAGAGGTTGGCAAAAATTTATGAAAATTACCACAAAATTAGCCTAAATGTAACAAATTAAATTTGGTACACGAAATTTTATATTCATACATTTAATTTTATGTACTTAACTTTAAATTAAATTAAATTAAATTTTATTCAGTCTTAATGATGATGAATGTAAAAAAGCCACCTTTCATTTGGACCTTTGTCTCTTTTGACCAGTAATTCTGTGCTGGCGGCTTTTCCGTCCATGTGCCTTCGTTGGTTTACCACGGTGCAGTATCCAGCAATAGTCTGCCATCATTTAAGTATACCATCTGCCTTGATAACGATTTTCCATTTTTTGGATATACTGAAGGAATCTCTCGCCCATCTCTTCTCTAACAGTACTCAAATTCTCAGGAAAGTAATCCAAATGGGAATTTAGAAAATGAACCTTCAAACTCATTTAACAGCCTAAATTTTGATATTTCAGCAGCGTGGTTTCAACGATCGATTTGAAATTCAGATCTTTCTTGTTGCCCTGATATTTCATTGCTACATCTTTAAAAGCAGACCAGGCTTTTTTTCAACAATTTCCATTTCTTTCTGAAAATTACCATCTCTGAAAAGTTTTCTAATATCTGGACCCGTAAAGACACCAACTTTTAGGTTTACCATTGATAAGGCTGGAAATTTCTTGCAGATGTATTTGAAAGATTTGCTTTTTTTATAAAGCTTAGACAAATTTCTTCATTAATCCCATTTTTATATGAAGAGGTGGAAGGAGAACTTTATTCCTATCTATAAGGGCTTTCTGGAGTAAATATTTTTCCAGGTACTGATGAATCTCGTTCTGGCCAATCTTTCTGCTTCCAATGATTTTGCCTGTCGCTGCTATCCCACTCACATAAAAAAACGAGGTAACTTTGTATATCCGCCTTGATATTCTAAGATTATCGAAATAACTTTAAGATCTCCACAAACTGTCCATTCATAGTTGTTGTACTTAATTTTATTTAATATCAATTTTAAATTTCCATAACATTCTTTTAAGTAAATTCAAAATCGATCGTTGAAACAATGCTGCTGAAATATAAAAATTTAGGCTGTTCCATGAGTTTGAAGGTTCATTTTCTAAATTCACATTTGGATTACTTTCCTGAGAATGTGGGTGCTGCTGGTGAAGAGATAGGTGAGAGATTCCACCAGGATATCCAAAAAAATAGAAAATCGTTATCAAGAAAGATGGAATACTTCAATGATGGCTGACTATTGCTGTATGCTGCACTGCGATGAACCAACAAAAGCACATGGACGGAAAAGCCGCCAACACAGCATGACTGGTCTAAAGAGACAACGAGATAAATGAAAGGTGACTTTTTTACATATATCATCATTAAGACTAATTAAAACTAAATTTAAAGTTAAGTACATAAAATTAAGTGTATCAATGTAAAATTTCGTGTACTAAAATTATTTTGTTACATTAGGCTAGGTAGTTTTCATAAAATTTTTGCCCAACCCCTCTAACCACCGAACTCTTGATGTGCTTGCCTATGATATTGTAAAGTATAAGCCACAAATTTAATTTAATTAAATTCATTTTATAATAAAAAACTGTTTTAAATCTGTCAATATGTTTCATATTTTCGACGTTTTGTTACATTTTACAAATTTCGAAAACTGCGTTTCGCAAAAACTCCTGACGTGATGGAAAAAAACTAATGTCATATTCAGATACAACGTAAAAAATTACTTAGGAATAAATAATCAAAAGTTAGAAAACATGGCCCATGCAGGCCTGTGTAATTTACTGATAAGAATAGCAGAGAATTTTGACGGAATTTCATTATTTCCAGTGTCAAAAAAATTAAGAACTCAAAGTAGGCATTTGTAATTCTCTGATTTGGGTGACTACCGACATGCGTCAGAACATATGGCAAGAAATGGAATACAACATATATATTGTCAGTTGACCAAGGGAAGTCCCATAGAACATTTATGAAGTATGGATACAAAATTTTTAAGCTTCTTCTACATATGGATTAATATTATTGGTCAATTCTTTTTCAATAAATAATCATAATCGTTTGTAATCACTATGTTCATTTTTGATTACCATGTTTTTTATGAACATGTTTTGGTTAACCAAAAATTTTATTTTATTGATTGTTTACTCATTTTCTCCTATAAAATTATGCATATTTTAGAAAGTTAGTAAATTAAGAAGGTATTTCATATTAAGAGCATGAACATTTAAGGTTGTCAATATACTTCGGATTATCAAAATGATAAAGGTATTGAAATAATGCAAAATTTTGAAGTTCATATTTTGTGTGGTATAAATAAGTTATCTATAAAAAGATTAATTGAAATTTCGCACAACCAATATATTTCCGAATCAAATGATCATGAAATGTGATTTGTACATACATAAAAGTAATAGAATCTTCTGTATAAAAGTAAAATATTAAATCGTTCATTAAAGTTAGAAATTATAGTACTTCATGTCTAATAGATGTAAATACTTTTTAAAATAAAATAGATAATTGTTTGCTTTTAGGAAATAAATGCAAAAATTTACTAAACTGTGATAAAGTAAATAGATATATTTCTTCTTCTCGAAAGGATATTGCGCAGCCTTCTATTACAAAATGGATTATTATTCCCATCTACGAAATATATTATTATACAAAACTGCACAGGATGGTATTTCCATTTTCCATCACCAGAATACCTATATTTGTAAATGTCTGCATTCATTTCGAAGCCACTCGTATTATTACATAGATTGCTCTCCCCCCTCTCTATATCTATGCATTGACAAATATATTAGCAACATTTATGAAGGTGACTTTCATTTTAGAATTTTAGGCTATGTGATACACAATTCTGATGTGGAACTAAGATCAAACATATTCCACTGTTTAAAATTAATGTAATTTTGCTCTCTATTCAATGATGTATCATTTGATTTATTAAAAGTTATTTAATTTCTAAAATTTAATTCATAAACTTTTATATTAAATAATATATTTATAATATGATATTTCTTACATTTGAATGACCGCTAAATTCAAATATAAAATAATTAATTTGCGAATGCTTCTTTAATGTATCGACTTAAAAAGTTATTTGCTATTGAAACAATCATTTTTAATATAACGTTTTGCTTCTTCCAATCGATATTGAATCCAGAAATAAAGGAAAATTGATGGCGTGTTTCTACTTTTTTTTTAGTTGCCATGTTAATACTTTAATGGATACATAAAATGAAATACAATATCTCTATATAATTACATTTTTAGTGTTTCTTTGCGTTTTTAATACATATTAAAATCATTCAAATAAATAATACATCATTTTATAAAATATTATTTAAATCACACACATAAAGTAAACGTGAATATTGCATGAATCAGAAAAAAAGTGAGGCCTAATTCTTATTAGTATTTACAATAACATCGCAGACTACGTAGAAAATACTTCTTATCTAAATACTTTGCGAAACTCATCAGTTACGGTAACAACTACAGTATGTTATGTGCGCAGTTGGTGCAAAAATCATCACCTCAAGAGAGGAAGTCTGCTTAGTCATGCTGAAAGTAAGGGTTGGCTGCATAATGAAGTGAAATACGTCTCACTAGCTTGTGGTACAGATGTTTCTGACTCATTCTTTGGTCGGGTCTTTTTTAAAACCGAATTGAGCCCATACACTAACAAGAGCTCACATCACCCGAATATCTTATGCAGTTTACTTTGGAAACAATCGATAAAATCCCTTGTAAAGCTTTACAGATCTATGACTGAAGGCTATATTTCGGATAGTAGATTTTTTGTTAAAAAAAGAAAACAGCATTGAAATCTGTGTAAGAAACCCTGACAACTGCTTAGAGTTCCGTGCAGAGCCAATAGATATTGAGTAGGGCTTTGAGATTTTGCATAATTAAGAGTATTTGCATTGACATTTGAACTATGAGTAGTAGCCAAAGTTCCAATCAGTATTTATTTGAATGGTGGATGCATCGTGACCACAAGACTAGGAACATCATCCAGCTTTTGAATCACTTGATTGCCAATGATAGTAACCCCTTTCAGTGGGCTCCGTCGCATATGAATGTGCAAGCAAATGAAATTACTGACGTTCTGGCGTGACAGGACAGCCATTAGAATACTGCTCATGATGACTGCCTTACTTTTACAGAAATTGCCACTCGAGTCCAGAAAGGTACATAATATGTTTGGTGGAGAGCAGATATATAATATCTTTGGTGGTGTATGAATGGTATGCAGAAAATTGCTCAAGAGTTGTTTTACGTAGAATTGGTAAAGGTGCTATCAGACAATTATGGATGGATTTCAAAGTGGACATACTCGTGTACAACGTCATGTGATGGGCTACAAAATTTATTCAATAAGTCCAAAATGCAATGCGACTCAAACTGCTCCTGTCCACATTTTGGCCTGTATTGGTTTCAATAAAGGTCAACTGTTCTCGAGTCCTGAGTCAGGGTTACATTTTTTGAAAGTGTTCAAGCTCATGGACCAGGTTTGACTTAAATGTCTACCAGGGATAAGTCACAGCAACAATATTTGTAATAAATAGCAACATTATCTACCCTAATTAATTAATACGTTGAATATATACGTTTGTAGATATGTTTTGGCTTTTTTTGACCAATAGCTAGCAAATTTATAGCTTTAATATTTTAGAGGATAAAAATGTGTAACTGGCACAGATTTTTTTAAATTAAAGAATAATTCAAATCAAGTAAAAATGAAGTTGAAATTTGTTTTTCCGCAATAATATACAATAATATTATTTTAGAAGAATACACTTTACACCGTTTTAAAAAATTGTCTTTTCAAAGATAAGAGTTTAATTATCATGCAATTTTTTCTTCTGAAATTTGGATATTTTTTAAGTTTATTTTTTTGTCAGATACCCGAAAATACATTATACTGTTGAACTAAAATTTAAACTGTTTTCGTTATATCACCAGATGCATGATTGTGATTTTCTTCCAATAACAAAAGCTAAAGAATGATTCAGTGTAATAGCTATGTAGTTAAATTGACAAACGAAAAAAGAGAAACAGTATTTTGTTTATATTTATAGTGCTGCGGTGCTGTTTATGCATTTATCATGCTGTGATGCTGTTTATGTATTTATAGTTTTGTGATGTTGTTTATGTGTTTATAGTTTTGTGTCGCTGTTTATGTATTTATAGTGCCGTGGTGCTGTTTATGCCTTTATAGTGATATTATGCTGTTTATGAATTCATAGTGCTGTGATATTGTTTATGCATTTATAGTGCTGTGATACTGTTTATGCATTTATACTGCTGTGTCTTTCTACCTTAAAAAGTTTCATGTACATTATAAAAACGATACATTAAGATAATTAAAATAACATGACTTTCATTTCAAATGATTTGGCAGAAACAGGAAAACGAAGTTTTAAAAAGTTTAGGTTAGTTCAGTTTTATTAACCCTTTCTCCTTTTTAAAGCCACACTAGGGCTGTTTTATGACGGGACTCTTAATTTCGAGCCATTGTTAGGTGACAAAAACAACACCTGAACTGGCACCCCTCTCCAAACGTCCACACAACCCCATTGGCCCCGACAGACTTAACGTGAATCAGATCGACTCGCACTATGGTTCTTTGGTAGAACCGGGCCCAAAATTGAATACCTCCTCTTCTGACTTCGAAACCAGGCTATCACAACCAAATGGAGCTCTAAATAAGTATTAATTTGAAATCAAATATAATCAATAATCTCGGTGAAAGATTTGATTGCCTTAAGCAAGAATTATCTTTAAATTTGATAGATTTATTTCATAAAATAAGTTGTAATCAAGCACATATATATCGATAATAAAGAAATCCGACAAATCCCAAGAGGATATGCTGGTAGGTTACTGTAAGAAAAAAGCGGCGTAGGTACAACAAATAGATAGTTACTACTAAGCAAAATATGCATATAATAATCTTTTACTGATGGAAAATTTTAGATAAAACAATTTCATGACAATAATATTTAAACTAAATTGCCGCAGTAAGCTTGATTTAGAAATAATCACAATTTTTAAAAGAATATAATTGATTTTAAAGTGGTCTAATATTTAGTAGTGATTGAATTCAGAATAGTCAGACAATTTATAAGAAATGAAATGTTTTCAGTTGTATCATGAATTGGTATATGATATTCATTATGGTTTATAATATGTGAAGCATACAATGTTGTGAGCCTTGCATTCCTATTATAAAGTTATAAACAGTTACAAACTCTCATCTCAGTACTTAGGAAAGTGAGTTACGTGTATAAATTCATGCTCGCAATATCATAAGCAAGGCAAAGATGTGGCTCGATGCCAAATTCCATTCACTTTCAGAGTAACCTTCTGAGTATAAATAGAAAATCTATATGTAAGATTTATTTTGTGAAACTGATTGAGAATACATTATTTTTCCATCAAAAAATTAAATATTTCCTCAACGTGAATGTCTTTTAACATCTCAGTATTTATCAAAGGTTAAAGCGGAGCAAAGAGGGTGAAACTGAAAACAACAAATAAGTAAAATCAAATGCGACAGCGATCTTAGAAAACGCAGACAATGATCTGATCTGTAATTTCAAGAGAAAAAAGTTAATATTCTTGTATATATCGCTTATCAATCATTAAAACAAAAAAGTAAATATGACTATTGTTATTCGACACAAATAACTAAGACTATTGTTGATTTTGAAAAATTTAAAAAATCATTTATATTTACTTTTCGTCCTATTTTCTTTTAATTATCTCCTAGATATAAAGCATAATCATTTTAAAATTCTGTAACTAACTTTATAACTGTTGTAAAAGGATGTATTAAGTTGTTTTTTTTAAAAAAATTCTTATTTGAGATAAGTAATCCTTTAAAACATAACTATATTTTAACATTTATTTGCAAGTTATTTAAAGTTATTTGCAAGAAATTTTATGAGAGGTATTTTAAGTAGCGTTACACTGACTTATAGCCTTAATTTTATTTGTACAACATAAGGTTTATTCAATATATGCCTCCTTAGAAAAACAAATTTTATATTTAAAAGTAGGTTTCTTGAAATATCAAACATTATTTTTTAAAATTTTATTAATTAATAGAAAACAAAAAATTAAGGATCAATTTTCTGTGAATTTTCCAGGCAATTTTCAGGAATCTTGTCATGGTCTTAAAACTCAAAGTTTTTGATAAACCATTTAAGTCTACAATATTTAAATATCAGATAAGTTTTAAACATTTTTTTCAGAATTAGCAATAATTAGATCACCTTTTGCATTTATTTTTCTATTATCCGAATGTTATTATGTGAATATAATGAAATAGATAAAAATACAATGAATAAATAAAAAAAAAGTATTTCTCTTTTTTATTTTAATAAATAAACGATAAGGATGTCTTGAGCAAAACTTTATAGCCTTTCTAAATATTTTAAGAACAATTCTGAGGCTTTGAATTGCTAAAAGATAGATAGTTACCTTTGTATGCCCTTACATATAAATATGAATATTTGTGATATGGAACTTTTAGATAACATACATTTTGATTACGTTAAATAATATTTGACAATTGTATGCTTTAGATAAGGGGGAAACTGTTCTAAAAATAACCAAAATGCACTTTTAAATGCATGATAAAAGTTAAACAACATTTAGAAAAAGAATCGTTTC
>JAPMOQ010056242.1:2677658-2735692 GCA_026543055.1 Argiope trifasciata
ATTAATTATGATAAAAATTTTGAAATATAGATGACACACCTGATGGTGTCATTAATTTATTCGTATGTAAAATACGTACAACCTTTATCATTGCATCTCTGGACTGTGAACAAAAATTAAACTTGGGTTCACTTGCAAGTTCATTTTAGATTCAAGAAATTGATTTTGTAATAAAGCAGGATCTCCAACACAGTTTGAATGAATTGAATTTTATTTCTTTTGTCTTACAACAAAAAAATGGGATAATTATCATATTAATACTTGCACTGTTATTCATGACCATGAAATAAATTGTTAGTATTTTTACCAGTTTTAATCATTTTAATTAGAAAAATAAATGTTTTCATTTATGCAAATTATAAGGGCTAAGACAGTACAATTAATTAAAAAAGAATATAGAAGTAGGAAAAAATATATAACTTCAAATCTAGCTTTAAAAATTATTATTATTGACGTGAAACTGCAAATTCGTTATTTGCAGTAATAGGCTGCTGATATTATTAATCAATAATACCAACATTTTCCAATTGTTATCTCTTTATATAAATTGCAGTTTATTACTCCATTACCAATGAGCTAAATTCGCTAATTGCGGCACTAATAATATGTATTCAATTTACATTTTATAGATCAAATTAGTATGTGTTGGTCGCAGTTGACGATACTTTTCTGTAATGTCATCGCTCTAGAGCCGCTATACTGAACCTGCGGCCCTCGGGCCGCATGCGGCCCGCGGAGGCTTTTTGGTTGGCCCAATTATTAAACTAGGTAGTTACAACTTATTTGTAAACAACTTCAAATTTTGCTCCCTTCAAAGATTTGGTAATTGAACGGGAAGTATGGGAATGTGAGCGATATCAATAATTTGCTTAAATTGGAAACGCAAACTATCCTAATCTATGGTTGCGCAAACGATACGGAATACGTGGCGCGGGAATCCCCTTAAAGGTCTTGTCACGCGCAAATGCGGACGGCGGGGCGACTTGCGAAGCTAAACATTGCTTGTCATGTGTAATGAGACGTGTGTTTTACTAATTGGCAAGTTGCCCCGCTGCTCGTGTTTGCGCGTGGCCAGACCGTAAGATCCATGGACCTAAGTGCGTGTCGCTTTGATTGCCGATCAAAACTAAACTTGTTATAAATTTAATCTAAATTATTAAACTAAATTTGTGTACGTACCCGTGTCCTCTGCCAAATAATAGTTTTGTTATGTAAATTAATATAGCTATTATTTTCAAAATAATGTCAGGAGTGTCGTCGAAGTATAAAAGAAAAATATCAAGTGAAAATAGATTGTTTCAAGATGAGTGGAAATCTGATTATTTTGTTGTGCCAAATAAAAACAACGCAGCTACTTGTTTGATATGTCGGGAAAGTATCATATTGAAGAAATACAATACTTCTCGTCATTTCACTTCAAAACATAAAGATTTCGAAGAAATGTTTCCTCCCGGATCGTCTTTGAGAAATGAGAAATTGAGTTTTTTTAAGATATCATTGCATGAGCAACAAAATGTTATGTTCACGGCATTATCACAACACTCGGCGGTAACAAAAGCATCATATGAATTTTCTTACATTCTTGGTAAGCATATGAAACCATTTACCGATGCGGAAATTGTAAAGGAATGCTTTATTAGTGCTGCTAATATACTTTTTGATAAATACAGTAACAAAAAACAAATAGTATCTGATATAAAAAAATACAGCTTTCGGATTCAACCTGCACCAGGCGTATTGAAGACATTTCTAAATTTATTTCCGATGATATATTAAAAAACCTAAGAAGATGCAAGTTTTTCAGTTTAGCATTTGATGCCAGCACCGATATTTCAGCAACATCGCAGTGCTCGGTGTTTGCTAGATATTGTACAGAAAACAATGAAATTCATGAAAACTTTTTAAAATTACTGCCAATGAAAGGTCAAACCCGAGGCAAGGATTACCTTGATACTATTTGTAATTTTTTAGAACAACATGAAATTGATGTGCAAAAAATCGTGTGTTTGTGTACAGATGGTTGTCCTTCAATGACTGGATCCGAAAATGGCTTCATTTCATTATTTAAGAAAAAATATAATTGCAGCAATTTAATAACATTCCATTGTATTATCCATCAAGAAAACTTGGCGGCCCGTGCTGTACAACCAGAAATAGAAGCTGTAATGAAAACAGTTATCAATATTGTCAATTATATACGAGCAAAAGAACTGAACCACAGAAAATTTAAAACCCTTCTTGAAGAACTTGGAAGTGAGCACAGCGACGTTCTTTTGCATACCTCGGTGCGATGGCTTAGTAGAGGAAAGGTTTTTTTCATTATGCCATGAAATAATCCTATTTTTAGAGCAAAATAATAAAGGGTACCCAGAATTACAAAACGATGAATGGTGGAGTCTTTTAGGTTTTCTATGTGATATTACGGAAAAACTAAACAATTTCAATCAGAGTCTACAAGGCGAAAATAACATAGTGTCCAATATGGCAAATAAAGTGTTTGCATTTGAGGAAAAGCTAAGTATTTATTATAATGAAATACAGAAGAAACAGCTGCACAATTTTCCAACTATTATAAAAACCAGAGAGGACGGTATTAACATTTCAGAAGAAAACTGCTCCATAATTTCAAATTTTATAACTGCACTATTAAATGAATTTCAAAAAAGGTTTCAAGATCTCAGAAAAATAAAAAATTGTTTGTTACTTGTAGAAAATCCATGGCATTTAAAGACACCAACTATTTCTGAGTTGGCTTCAGTTTTAAATTGTAATTACTCGGAGTTGTTGGATGAATTTATTGATTTTAAAAATGACACCAACCTGGAAGTAATTTTCAAAGAAAAAAGGGAATATGTGGAATTTTGGAGCATTGTTCCCCAAAAATATAAAAGCGTGCAAAGATGTGCCCAAATAATGCTAACATTTTTTGGGTCAACGTATGTGTGCGAATCATCTTTTTCAAAGATGAAATACACAAAGAGTGTATATAGAAATAAACTGACAGATTCCCATTGGGATGATATAAGAGTAGCATGCAACGACAAGCCAGTTATTGATAAAGTTTTAAAAAAATGCTCTCAATTCAAAAAATCTCATTAGATATACATATAAGTAAGTAAGCATCTTTGTTAAAAGTTCTTTTTTACATTAAACTAAATAATTCATTAGGTTGATATTACTTTTTCATTTATACACTTAATTATTTTTTACTTGCGGCCCGGGCTACCGTGACTGAAACGTGTTTGTGGCCCCTATAAAAAAAAGGTTGAGTATGGCTGCTCTAGAGTAAGCGGATAAGATTGGTTGTCAAGTGTTCCACAGAATCTTAAGGTAATATAGTGCGTTCATTTTCATGTCGCTATAAAGTGCTATCGAAGCACTACTGTAACTACTGTGAGTCAGTAAAAATAGTTTGCTGAATAATAAACAAATTTTGATATTAAATTTGTAATAACAAAAAATCAAAGATATTTTCTCATATAATCCGTAAATATACTCGGAATTTTCAAATTTGCAATTGAAAAGATATATTTTGTCGTAAAATTCAGCCTTTTCCTAAATTTCGATCACAATGAGTTTATTTAATTTTTGTAAATTATTGACAGCTGTCAAACAGTATTCAAAATTATTGTGAGAAAAATAATTGCTCTTAGAGTAAAAAATAATGATCAGCATGTACGAAGATGGGCTGGGGCTGTCTTTCTTTTGTTCTATATTCAGTTGATTAACACTAAACATTAGCTTTATATTAAAGACCAAACAAAAATATAGAACATAAGTAATTAATTTACATTAAATGAATCAAAAATGTGATTAATTAATCAATCATTTCAAAAATTACTGTGGTTATTGTCGCCGTAAGGTAGTAAGACATATTTTTTAATGCTTCTTGCAATTAATATTTTCCATATAAAAAATATGAATAATGTGAAAATATTCTCTTTTTTTTCTTAATTTCTGATAATTTTTTTTTCATTTATTTTGTTTATGATATATGAAATGTAAAATATGTTTTCTTGCTGCGAAACGCATTTTTTATTTTACTAAATCGAAATGTTATTTACATCGAAACTTTAATAAAATTAATTTTCAGAAAAAATATGAGCAAGAAACCTGTTTAGCAAATTTAATTGTTAATGTCTATTAATTTCACAAAGTCCTTGAATTGCCCTGAAAGGGCTTTATCAAATTTAAAAGAAAGATTTGAAACTGTAATTCTGCTCATGCATTTTTTGTAACCGGTATCGGACCTATCACATTTTCCTAAACCTTTTTAGCTCTTTTAGTCTATAGAATAATTGATTTTTCATCGTATATCTTCTTTTTATGAATGGAATTTTATGGACCATACTTGATGAATAAAAAAATTTCCCCCCAAAGGTTAGTCATGAGAACCATTTCAACGGGGAGCCTTCCTGTAGGAATCTACCTAATATACACTGAGTAAAAACATTATGATTGTGAAATTTTCTATATTGAAATTACTGCAATCGACCTAGAAACAAATGATTTATCTGTTCAACTCAACAATCAATCAACTATTCTTAACTTGCATTGAGTATTGAAATATTAGGCGTTACCTCAATGTATATTAAAAATTCAAGAATATCACAATTTTTTTGAGAAAATTAATACTGTTTATGGAAAATAAATGATAATATGATTATATTCTATGACTACGCAAATAAATTAATTTCAAAATCAAGAAGCATTCTAAATAAAAAAAGGAAAAAAAAAAGATTTTTTTATATTGCTCTTGAGATTTTAGGAAGATAAATCCCCATTTATCCGATTAATCCAAACATATGTCCTTCAATTTTTCCACAAATATTCTAACCTTACATATTATATTACATATGAGCCCTGTTTTACTCGGTGCACCTAATTTTATGATTCTACAAAGGACTTGCTTCAAAGTAGTAACATATTGGGATAGGTAAGTATTTGCCTAGCTAGATCACAATATACCAGCTAACTGTACCATCTCTATTTTGAACACTATTCCCTATTTGTTAGAACATTATCTAAATATGGTACGACTGTCTTTAGCTATAAAGTATGATTTCCTTCAAACTTTGAAGAAGAATAGACTTCTCTTATACGAAATATCTTAAATTTTCAAACTGTGTTTTATTTTTATTTATCAAGATATTCGTATACTATTACGTCTGCCAACTACGTGATGTATAAAAAATATCTATGTTTTATACCATTTAAAGTATTTTTTTGGTATCGTAGACTGAAAAGAGTGGAAACATCAAAAATTCAATCCCGTATATCCTGCTTTAAACAGGATCATGAAGAAGAAGCATCCAATAACTCTTAGTTGAGAAGCATGAAATCGATACTGCTTTCTAGTCCAGTACATTCGTTCTTGTCAAAGTCGGACACTAAAACTAAAAGGGGTTACTATTGGGAGTTATAAAAATGATATAAACTTCCTTGACTTGAAACCAGCTACAAGAATGGATGAAAACACTGTTTCTTTCAAATAGGCCATAGGGAAATATACTTTCAAAAAGGCACAGTCTTATTATGCCATTTCCCATCAATGGAATTTCAAAATAACTTTTTTATATAGTTCAATTTATTTTTCGTTAGATGTTCGAAGCTATTCGAGTTTAAATTTACGAAACATGCGAAGCCACCTTTGTAAGAAGAGACACTGAATCAGCTGAGGGTAAAAAGAACGAAGCGCTAAACTTATATCGTAAATATGCCTACAAGGGAGCATAAAATAAATAGAATTCAGTTTTTTAGTGAATAATTAATTTTATTAGAATATTTAGGCAAACTCCACTCAAAATTTTCTATCGGGATCAAAGTAAGTTTATATTGTTTCTGAAATTCCTTAAATGATATTATTTTCTATATCACATTCTGAAACAATCTATGATTTCTCTATGTCCAATTTTATATATATGATGAATTAGTTATCCAAATAAAATAATAAATGTTCTAAACTTGGTAATGAAATTAATAATTCCAATAAGTTAAATATCCTTAATGATAATTGCTTAAATATTTTTTTTCTTTATTGCACTATGTTATTATATTTTTGTTATGTTCATTTATCCAGCTCTAATAAATTAGCTATCAAAATAATAAGATAATAGGAAAATAAAAATAATTTTTTATCATTTGCTAATTTTACATTGTATAATTCTGGAATTTTAAGAATCGAAGCCCTTAATATAACATTTTTGTCAAATTATAATTTTCGTAATTGAATTGGGGTTAGGTATGGTGTGTTTTACTGGCACATGGTCCGATTCAGGACATGCTGCGCCATCCACAATTATTTTTAAATAGTTATAATATAAAATGTGTAAATGAAAGATGGGTATATTGTAAAAATGTCAATGCTGAGAAGATCCATGATCATGTGGATCATGAATAAAAATAAATCTCAAATGTTAAATGCTATAAAAAATCAATGACTTTTAAAAAGTTAAATAGTTTTGAGTGGGGTTTCTCACCAACTAGGTGCGATAAATTTAAAATAGGCAAATGAAAGTGAGTTAAAGGATCTGAAGTAAAATTAGGTCATTGAGTAAGAATATGTGCTATAGAATTGATTACTCCACAATTCGTACAATGAGGGGCCTTTTCCAAAAATAACAAATGTCTATGAGCGTATCTTGTATGACCAATAAGTAGACGAATTAATTTTACATCCACTCTTCTGTTCTGTAAAACTGAACACATATTTATTTTCGGTTATATGGTATTCACAGACATATTGCTTGATATATCCTGAAATATCAGAGAATTGAACATGGAAATCTAGAGGAAATGAAGCCAACTTTGCGGCCATATCTGCAAGCTCATTACCATAGATTCCAACGTGACTCGGAATCCAGCAGAAGATTACGCCAAAATCTCTGTTAGCCAGTAGTGACTGTTGTTCCATGATTTGTGCAACAATCGCATGATAAAAATAATCAAAATTTTGTAATTGATGCAAAATGCTCATGTTGTCAGTATAAATGCAAAATTTACAAGAGTCAGATGAAGAGATATATTGTAGCACATATAAAATAGCAGTTCCTTCCGCCGTGTATACTGAACAACACCCAGGGAGGTTATGATTATGCGAAGTGTCATCAAAAATGACACCAAAACCTACATGATTCGTTGTTTTTGAGCCATCAGTAAAGATTGCTTTATAATTATTTTACTAGGAACAATGTTCAAGGAATAGTTGCAGAAGCGAGTTTGCAGCAGTAGAAGATTTTTTGAAACCAATGAATGCGTTTATATGAGAAATGGATGATGTATTCCTGGGAGGAAAGTAGAAACGGTCAATCGATAAAATTTTGACTTCGGAAAGTTGTGTGTCAGAAATTAAAGACTTCCTGCTTTCATAAAATGGACGGATAGCTGTCGGGCGATCATTATAAAGTCACTCAAAGAATATGCTGAGAGTGGTGTAAATTAAAGGATATCTAGGTGTAGATGAAATTTTAAAATAATATTGCAGTGATAATTTCTGGCGACGCAGATAAAGTGGAGGTTGATGACACGTCACATATAAGCTTTGCACTGGAATTGAATTGGGGGAATATCTTACTAAGAAAAAAATATAAGATTGTTATTGGTACAAGTTTAAAAATTAAAATGATTACAGTTACTGTCTTGTAGAGGAATGCTTGTCCAATCGAATTATTGATTTGGAAAGCAAGACGTTTAGGCGAAATGTTTCTGTTCATAAAGGAACATTCAATAGTGGTATTATGATTTTTGCAAAACAGGAACAACTGAGTTTGATAAAGAGTGAATATTCCAGAGATGAAACAGCAAAGAAGGGTCATTAGTCCTCAAGTGAATTGAAAAGAAAATGCATTGTTTTGCTGGAACCTTTGCTCAAGGCGCCAAAGCGAGATCGACATGATTCGAATAAGTAACTCTCACGACATAATTGTAAGCTCTACAGAGATATTCGACTGTAATCGGCGTCACATCTTGCATTACTGCGATTTTCGTCACTTAATTCTGCAGAAGAGATAGGATAGCATATAAGAATGCTCTTCATGTTCTGAAGCATCACCTGGGCATGAGAAAAATGATCTTAATATTAGCTCCGCATTAATGTGAAGAAAACGTAGACATTTCTACAATAGATACTATGATTGGGAAGGAGAAATTTTTTAAGCAGCATTATAGAAATACACGGAAGATGATACGTGGACTAAATTGTTAACAATTTAAACAAAAAATAGAATGAATAAAGTCATTTCAGATCACTATAGAAATCGAAAGTTCATCAGAATCTCAGCAATGTCAAAGTTATGTAAGTCTTGTATATGACTGTTATACCACATCCCCAACGGTACCACATTATACCACATTCCCAACGATACACCAACATATACCACATACCTCTCTCTCATCCCAGGAAAACCTCAATATTCTGTATTAATTTTTAACGTAACTTGCAATCAGGTTAAAGAAAGAAATTTGGATACCTGTCAGAACCTACTCATTATTTTGCAGGACAATGTTTGGCCACATGCAATTTCCATATTTTCAGTTGATTCTTCTCCTATTGGTAAAGTTGGGAAACACTGTAAAATCCACTGTTTTTCACTGATTTGAATTCTTGTGACTTTAACTTGATTCTTAAAATGACGGAACTATTTAGTAGAACTTTAGAGCTGTTTTAGAGGTTTTTCAACCAACAGCCTAACTATCTACACAGCAGACGTTGAGAAAGATATTCTACTACTTGAAGATCACTAGCAATGGGTTATATACAATTATGGAGACAACATGGAAATGTAATAAAATTTTATAAATGTATTTTTATTGCAACAGTTTTAAGAAAATAATTCCCATGTAAAGTATATACGATAAACAGTGTTAAATGTTTCAGGATGTTGAGCCTGGATAAAGCGTTTGGAATGAAAACATATGTATTCTGTAATGTTCTTAAAAAGTCTATTGCTTACTTACTAAAATCATTGCTAGCAGTCATTAGTACAAATATTATTTAAAGAATCATTTATCAACATGCTTATCATTATTTTCTCTATTTTGAGTACATAAAGCGAAACGTTCCTTCCAAGACATTAGGTTGAGACAAATTACAATTTATTTCCTTTTCAATTTTTTGCTTAAAAGAAAACACAGACTGCCCAAATATTTAAAAATAAGCAAAAGTCCATTAACATATAAAAATCCAAGCATGCTTCTGGATTAAAAAAATAAGAAATCTGTTATTTCTAAGAAGCTCACTTTTTGTAAGTATCCCCTTTTTTCTTGTGTTTTTACTTTGGGAGCAAAATACTAAATATTTTCTTTAAAAAAACGCATTTACTCTCTAAACGGAAATGAAAATTTCATTTTACGTAAACAAAGACTTTTAAAGTCATAAACCGTAAACGGTTCTCGGTCATTTGCTCGGATACTAGGAACAAAAGCACGTTTTCATCAATGATAGCTCTGAAGCTGCATTTGCTGTAATAAAGGGAGGCATATTTCCTTTGCCAGTATGCATTTTTTGAATAACATAATGGATTTAATTCTCTCCTTTGAAGTTCATGATATACTTTCCCTGACGCACCTGCACGCGGACAGCGCAAATAGCTTTTCGCACAATACTTACTTTACGAATTAATTCAGTAGATTTTCTTTTGCAGTGGTAGAGGACCATCAAATATAGATTAGTATTGTGAGTTAACCTTTGAGAAAGCTTAATTTTCTGAGAGTCCTCAAATTGTTAAGATAAATAATCAATATTATTTTGTACCTGAAAGTTGATAGAACATAAGAATAAAGTTATTAATAAAGTCTTCCGTTTAATTGAGAAATTATATAATTCTAAATTTAAATATTTTTTAAATAGTAGTATAAAAGTCGTGCCAGTACAATTTTATATATATCCGGTGATGCAAAATTTAAAGCATGAATCAATAAATTCAATAATTTTTGGTAGGTAGACTAGATCTCCTTTCCTATGATCTCAGGTTGGTTATAATTTATGATTAATTGAAAATGATCCAATTCTTTATATGGTTGAAAGGAAGAAAATTCTTGTGTTCATATTATTGGAAAAACGAGGAAAAGCCTATTTCTGTTTCTTCTTTCTCTTTTTAAACCCATTTCTTGAATGGACATTTGAAATTTCTATAAAATCCATAAAATTTAAAGATTTATATTATAAGATCAACTAAAGAAAATGTTCCGACTTATGCTAAAAAAATTGGTTATAAAATACGAAAATAATTTTTTCGCAGAAACAATATCTATATATAGAATGATATTGCAGACAATGGATCGAAGAATATTCTGTTAGTGCAGTGCGGAACGGAAATTACGAAGCAATGGGTAATTGAAAGATTCGCCAATTCTGACATGTGGGGTTACTTTATTGTTTTACTACATTTGTATTATCGTACATCTTGGTTTCTGCTGATAAAGTACCTTGTGAACTGTTAAAATAAATAATTGCCTTGAATTCCATGATTAAAAAACAATATAAACATCAAAAATAGACATTATTTATGTATCTGGGTTCAAACCACAAAATAGTTCCACATACTAGCTCCAATATTTCCTTAGAGTTTTTAAAATTCAGATTTGAAATTAATATTATGGAGATAGTTTTTCTTTTGGATAAATTATGTCATCCAAGTTAAGTTATTTTAGGAATTGATGCTATTAATATGCACCATATATTTGGTTCAATTCACTTTTTCTTTCATGGAACAAATGAGAAATTCGAAATAAATATTCATACTTTATTAAATTTCGACCCTTTTCTAATATGAGTAAGGCGAAGGAAGAAAAAACATTAAGAGTGTAAGATACTAGTCACCTAGATACATTAAGCATTAAATGTATTTCGAAATTACATTGTTTGGGAAGCGAAACCTAATTGATGATGATGTCGGGTACCATTACAGCAGAAAAGGGGCTGCATTAGTTTCTGAAGGTAGATTTCTGAATACCCGAGGGCAGGAGACTGATTTATAGCTAAATGAACGCTTATATAGTCCCTTTTTACGGATGTGCTTTTTCACATATTTTACATATAGAGACATGGGAAAGACGTCCTGCATCCTTGACACCCAGCCCAAGAGGAAGACCCACCCCACCGAAATCAGAACGCTAGCATGAAATGTAGTTGTATGACATATTGAATTTTATTAGTGTCAAGTTACAAGTCAAAATTTAGATTCTTCATCAAATTATGCAAGCATTGTGTAAAGAAAAGAGCCACAAGGAGTATCGATATTATAAGACAGAACCTAATCTATGATGCAGATTCGAACCAACAAAATTCGTCAAAAGAAAAGCTAATAGAACATACGATCTTGCGCACATGACGCTAAGCAAGGGAAATTACGAACATGATTAGTTTCCATTGTTTGCTCTTTTGGTTTTTTTACAACTTTTATTGGTTGATGATTCTAAAGATTTTTCAGCTAAAATTTATACCTTTAACATATCAAATTATTAAAACTGGATATGGATCAGCCGCTGATGACCGCTTAAAATAAATTCAGACACATTTTCGATATATTGAAATTATTGGATTTGGAAATTCGATTTTTAGTAAGTTAATTCAATGTTAAATTTAATGTTTGATAATAAATTAAATTATAAATAACAATAATAATAAATAATATCATCCTAGGAAATCAAATTAATGTAATAAATTGTTTAACTTCTCAAATTCTTCAGATATAAATAATATAAGACCCAGATATAAATAATTGATAATAGATGAATAGTGATTTAGAAATCACTATTCACTATGCCTCATTAAATGAAATCTAAAATCTTTACATTACTCAGAAAAATCATGGGAAAGTTCCTCAAATCATACTAACATTTCTTTGTAAGTTCATAAAAAATACGACATAGAATTTTTCAAATTCTTACAAAAAAATTTAATCTAGGAAAATTTGCAAATAATGTTATTATTAGTTAGAACAAAACGCTTAAATGTCGTTTTATCTATTGATGCAGTACCTGTACACAATATTTTATTTGAAGGCACAAAAATATAAAAAAACTATTTCCTTTAAACGGAAGACGGAAAAAAAGACGGACTCCTTTGTGATTTATAAACAATTTGATTCAATCAAATTTATGATAAATTTTTTTTTTGTGAGATTTCCAGTTCATTAAATAACCAAAAAAAAGCATGTTTCCAGAAAACTTTAATTAGACATGCAGAAAAGAAATGCTGAATCAAACCTGTACTTTCAAGTTTGTATATTTCATGTTATCATTTTTTGTTTGTTTTCATGTATGCTTTCAAGTTTGTTTATAGGTTTTATCCTTCAGTATCACAGGTTGGATGAAACTTGTTTAAAAATTATTTTATTCAATCGGATATGTTTTCTCTTTCCAATGAGGAACCCATACGATTTAAGATTTATTATTAAATCAAAATTATGGATTTATAATCATAAAAATTAATGACAGGCACTTCTAATTATGAATTAATCTGAAAGTTCCTTACCTGTGTAATATTGAGTTTCACATGATGATATTTAATATATGAAGAAAAGGATTACTTTAATTACTTTAAGCGTTCTTGATATTTCTAAATAAAATATTTCATAGCTTTAATGTGATCTTTAGTAATATTATAATGTGGTTTCAACTGATGTGGGAAAGATTTTCCTGTTCATTGTGACAGTTTTGTTAGGAAAGCAAGTTGGATTTCAAATAGTTTGTAGTCACCCATTAAGCCTTGACAGTTGGAGTTTTGGTAATTGATGCGACGCTTTTCCACTAATGGCGATCTAACTCTACCCAGAGCAGCAATGTTCTGCACAAATTATGGAAACTCGAAGTAAGCTTAACAAACCAAGAATTTTTATGTTTTTGAAGTTTTTATTATTAAATGAATGTGGTGAAATAAATTTAGTTGCCACCCATATTTTATGTTTTACTTTTGTGAAAATTAATTTTGACGATTTTCGAAAATATGAATGTAATTTTATGTTTTGGATGCCATTAAAGTCATTATATTAAGCAGCGAGGAATAGTCCAAAAAGCACAAGAGTTTCAGGTATGATATTTTCAGGTATCATATAATAATTGACATATTTAAGATTATCAGATAAGTTTTCAGAGCAAAAAGGAAATATATTTTGCAATCAATTAACTGGAAAAAATTTAAATATTAGAATTTGCTAGATAATTTCTTAATAAACATTTCAACAATTAAAGGGTTTTAAGGTATTTTCTAGCATATGTTCTAAGACGAAGCGTTATATTTTTTTATACTAAAAAAACCGTATTTCTTAGAAATATGTAGAGTATTTTTAGTTAAGAAGGAATAAAATAGTGCTGGTTTTGGAAAATTTTAGAATCATTTATATTTTTCATTAGCAGAAAAATATATAGATTACTAAAATTAAATTAACTCAGTAACAATGGTGGTCTATCGGTTAATTTAAGTTATGAGAATTTTGAAGATCAATCATTTTGGTTGACGCAGTTTTCCATTAAAAAATAATAATAAAACAAATTTCAATTGTTTAGAAGTTCAAACTCAATGAAAAATAAGAGTCACTTTTTCAGTATAAAGCTGGTCTTTATGAAATCATACAACCAAGTTCAAAGAACAGAATACAAGGAGATCTGTAAAATAATTGTAATTGTTGATATGTTTTACATCAATCATATTTAGAGAAATTGATGTTGCGATGTCTTACTCTTTGTTGATGAATTAACGATTTATATGACTACAAATTTGAAATTTGCTACAGAAAATACCTGTTAAATTTTAACGCATCATTTTACACGAAATTGACCTCTGGCATCATCTTCAATTCCAAAACTTCATTAGGATTTTGCATAAATATCATAATATGTTTTTTCATTATTAAGATGAATTTCAATCCTTGTAAAAGATACATCCTCAAGAAATGTGGCTTTATTATTTTTGGAAGTTTTTGCACAGCTTCCTTCTTTCATTTCTTCATTCATTTAATTTTCCTACTCATGATAATATTCCGCGCGATTAAATATATCAATGTGATAATGTTTATAACATGTTCTAAAACTCAGTCATTATTCAGCATTTTTATACAGCTTTCTTCATTAATAATTGGAAATATTTTGATTTTTATGCACAAAATATTACACTATATGATTATAAATATTGATATAATAATATTGTAATCTGATAAGTATCCGCAAATTGCATCGATTGTACTATTTTAAATCTAAGTCACCGAAATCGTTATCTTATTAATTCTTATGCAGTATGTAATACCAGTAAATAATTCTTGGGGAAAATTTTATTTAAAAATTATTCTTAATTAACTAATTCTTGTTTTTTTTTTCGTTTAAATTTTAATTGCGTAATATATATTATTATTCAAAAAGCATGATTTTATTTTTAGTTTAAAATTAAAAACAATAGATTCTGATATTTTATTTCCTTATCAACAATTTTTCTTTAATTTTAACTTATTATCTACATAAAAGTTATAGTAATATCTTTTTCTGAATTTTGAGACAGAAATCCTTACTGCAATTTTTACAGTAAAAAAATCTTTTCTTAATAATTTTATTCAATTAAGAACAAACTTACAGATCAGTTAAATATAAATTAATTAAATTTAAATGATGCAATATTTTAAATTTAAAAGCTATAGTTGTATGATATATGAAATGTAGTTTTGAAATTTTTGAACTATGCATCACCCTACATTAGTTAAAGTTTTTATGTTGTTTTTTAAAATTAAGTATATGACATTCCCACCATTTTAAGTATTCTGCATCAGCTTTACTGATATAATAATACTGCATAATTTGTAAATCTTTTTTAATTTAAACCAGTAGGCATGTATAGGAAATGATAATATAGTTATTAAGATCATGCGAATATTGCAAATTCATCAATCTGTACCATCGGCAGGTTTTTATGACTATGCAGCAATAATATCTATTAAAGATAAATAAATTAAACAAAATATAATTTAAATTTTTACTCGGATTTTTTCAGTATAAATAGAATATGAAATATGTGAATATCTGCCAATAGGGTAATTCATTATTGTTGCCCGGTCTTTTTTTCCATTTATAAGAAAATATAACATTATTATAATTGGATATGTGTAGTTTCAATCAAAATACACAAACACACATACGCAGTAAAGAAATATTACTTATACAATTGGATCTATTTTCGAAAATATCAACATTCGAATGGTTAATACATTCAACATTAAATGGCAAATATTCTGTCAATTACAACATGAATGTATTACAAGAAGAGCTATTTACTAGAAAAATTTAACCAACATTTTCATTTTTTTCAAATATTTTATGTCTTATTAATGAAGAGAACGGGATACTTTGCAACAATAGAATAACGGTTGAAGAAATTTATACAAATGATTCATTTTGAAAAATATATGGGTCCAAGAATCAATTTAGGAATGTAAATAACAGCTATTATGAAAAGAAAATTATCAAAAAAAATTTTAAATTTGAATTTTATTTTTCTGTTAATATTTTAGCAAAACTAGCATTGTCCGATAAACATTTTTTTCAGTTATTATATTCATTTTGCTAAATTATAGGTATTAAGCATTGCCTTTAACATTGCCAAGATTTTAATGAAAACTCATATTTAAAAAAAAAAAAGTCTTCCCCAAACTATAGCGAAACTCCTAGATAAAATATTGAAAACGAAAAGCAGATGGCATGTTAAGTGAAAGATATAATATACAACACACGAGCCGCAACTTGGGATATTTTTTAGACCAAAATATAATGTATGTTTTGCGAAATCACTTTTTAAGTGTCCATAAAAATAACCACTGAATGTAAAAATTGGGAAATGGAAGCAAAAAGTGATAAAATTTTTTTATGTACCTTAATAGATAAAATATACTTGATAAAGTATATTTTTATTGTAAAGAGAAGAGTGTACAGTAAAGAGACAATGCTAACAAAAACTTTAAAATTTTAAGTTGAAAATTTCTTTAAAATATATTATGTTTTCTTATGTCAGGGAGTTTTTCACTATATTAAGGGATCTTTTCTGAAATATGTATTGTTTTTGCAACAGGGATACAAAGTATCCACTTTATTGAATTTTTCACGTGAATATGTTCATTAGGTGAAAAAATTAATAAGCAGCTTGAAATTTCGATTCAATTTAAAATTATGTTAAATACCAGATGAATGACAAAAACTGTACGAACACTCATGAAACAAGGGAAATGTTTATGAATAAAGAGTATGGCGAACATTTGACAGAATTACAGTTATTTAATTGAATTTATTTTCAAAATAAGTAATAAATTATTGTTATTAAATTGAATCTCAGTTTAATAGTAAATAAAATTACATTTAACAAACAATTTAAACAATTGCATTTAATAAGTAATTTAAAATTTAATGAAGTTATTAATAAATGTTATCAATAAAAATTATTATTTTATTTTGTATATTTAATAATTTACTGAATAAAATAGATTTTGATTTATTTGTATTCAATGTAAAATGATTTGTTGGGAATATACAATAAATTTGTTTATATATTCCAAAACTCATCATTTAAAAAACCAAAATAATAACAATCATTAATATTATAGGAAATTTTATTTTGCTCTTACTGTAAAAATCACATATTTAATCAACATTTTGTTACTAATGTTGTTATGGTTAAAAGAATAATAAAAAAAACTAATCGATTTCAAAACATATTCATTTAATATCAAAATACTTATTACTTAATTTTTTATGCAGTATTGTTTTTTCTATTTTCTTACGTTTAAGATAAAGAATTTTTTTAAATGCTATTTATTGATAAATATTTATTATAGAAGATTGCAAGATTTTCCTAAACAAAAGAAATTGCGATTCATTGTTGTTAGAATTTTTACTACACTTTTTCTAAATTAGAAAGTTTGGAATCGATACTCTTATTTGTGATACAATCATTTATGAAAACTTTAGGTTAACTATTTTAGTAGTTTTCATTGCTATTGATTCATGCCAAGCTTTGTCGAGACTTTGCCAAATAACTTTCATTTCCCAACTATGGCTGAATTACCCTCTTTCAATCGATCCATATTAATAAATTCCACCACGTAACTACCCATCTCTGTTATAGGGAATTAATACATTTCCCCTCCTTATAACAACACCATCCACATTTCGCAAATACTAATAAGTGCTGCGACAGTCCGCAATGCGCATATTGTCTGATTGGGGCCCAGTGAATTTGCACATGCAACTGGAAGAGATTTATTCTAGTCGTTGTTCGTAACGAACTACGGACTCTAGACAAACACAGATCTCGGATACCCAAAGTGCTCTAAGAATACTGAATCTCGAATATCCTGGGGACAACATTTAGCAAGAGACAAGATCTTAGAAGAAAAGTGGCACATGAATAATTTGGTAGTGAAGGACTTCCTTTTTCTGTTACGGGCTTAAAATAAAAACTTTTTTTGAATTCATACGAATATAAAGATATTAATTTCATAACTTAACAGAAATTTCTCTAAAAAGACAATTTCAAATAATATTATATAGAGTAATTAGGAATATGTGGAGTTGTAAGTGATAAGATTGTAAGTATCTAGATATTTGAGGCCATCAATCGAAGAAAGAATCAAGAAATCCTTTTTTTTAATAAACATAGTTTGGGGGAATATTTTAATGGTGCAGATATTGAAGTCTTTTTTAAAAAATCATTTGTATTGAGAAGTTTTTATTATTTTTAGTGATTAATCTCAGAATATTTTATTCTAACATCAGTATAGTGCAGGGAATAAAATTTATTCACAGGATATGGTTGGACATCAAAAATATTTTTATACTTTTTGAAGAAAAAATTAGCAGCTGCCATTTGATTATTTGGGCTTCCGCTAACAGTTTTATCTCTTATTTTAATGCAATTTTATAAATTTTGTAATTTTTAGTATTCTAATATTTTATGATATTTTGTTATTTCTAAAACATAAATTTAAAAAGTATACCTTAAATGAAAAATAAGCTATTCTATCTTGATAAAAAATAACATTTCTTTCAAAATTAACTATGAATTTGAAAAAAAAAATACATAGATATACTTTTTTTTGAAAATACAAAAGCAGAATATGGAGAATCTAATAACACTTGATGCTCAATATTTCTTATGCTGAAATCATGAGAAAAGTTTCTAAGAAACTAATATAATGATTGGTATTAGTATATTCCAATTATTTTAAAAGTAATATATGTAGTTTTATACTGTAGAAGATAATTTTGTCTGCTCTGCTGCAAAATAAAAAACTGGTTCTTCAAAATTTAGGCTAAATAAAATGATTTTTGATGAACATGCATAAATATTTTTTTTAAAAAAAAGTGTAGAATTTGTATTGCTTATTAAAATGTGTATGAATAGACAGATATCAGACGTAAATATTCATGAAAAGAATATTTTATTTCCATTTTGTATGGATAGTTCATTATTAGCTAATAAAAACATATGCTATGAAAGTACGAATAATGTAAATTGGATAGTATGAAATGAAGACCTAATAACAAAGCCTTACAAATTACTTAGCCTTTACTGCTATAAATTAGCTAAAATAAAACTCCCTCAGTCATTTAAAGAAAAGAAACACTAATTTTTTCACTTCAATTATTTGCACAAATCAGTAGAATTTTTAATTTTTTTTATTGCAAATGTCTTTTATCATTGCAAAAACAATTTTTTCAAAAAAAAAAAAAAAAAAAAAAAATTCACTCTATCCCCAATGGACATTGAATGCGACACCCAATCCGAAGTAGGGACTGTTTTGTATTTCCATGTCATCTCAAGAGGGAACGGCATATTTTCAGGAAAGGAAATGGACTTCACTCACTGATCTTCTGAGAGAAATATGTACGACAATTTCTTCTTTTCCGGCCTTGATCTGGAATTTCTGTGTACTCTTTTCTTTACCCGCCGGAATCCATCTAGGAGCACGTATTTGCCCATCCTTATATACGAGAGGAGTATGTAGTAGAAGTACGACAAAGGATAAGGTTTTCATAGACTCCTTATGGAATAATAGACATATTTTCTCATGCTTTCAAAGATCTACGTTAAAAGATTGCTTTCTTGAGATTGGATGCAGCATACATGCAAAAAAGATGCATATTTTTTTTTTAAGTCTCGCACTTCCCACATTTTCCAGAATTTTAAGAATATTACTGAATTTTTGTCTGGGGAATTTTATAATGTAGTACTGAAAGTTTCATAAAGAGTTTAAAACGGATGTTGTTATTTATAAACATAGAGAGTAAATTCTAAATAGAAGAAATTTAGGAAGACTGATATGGAGGCATTTTTTAGCATCAAAGTAATAGCAACGTATTTATTATAAACTCTTAATAGTTGATCATTTTTCATAAAGGATTAATCAAATAAAAATGTCAAATAATACAGTTCAAAGTTCTTGGTGAATTTTCTTTTGTACTGGGAAGTGATGATGTGTCTTTAAAGAACATTTGTGTTGGGAACATACATTATCTTAAAATTATTTTTAAATTTTAACTTAAGTTACATTGAATTTTCAATTTAAAATCGCAAGTGAGTACTTCATATGAATGTTAAAGTCTTCACTGAAAAAGAATTTTGAAGACTTATTTAAAACAATTTATACAGTTTAATTAGTTAAGTTAAAGCGAGTTTAATTTATTTTTAAAAGAAAGTATAAACTGTTCAAATAATATATAAACGTTAAAAATTTTGGATGGTAATTTTCATACAAAAGATTAATATATTCATATAACTTATTCTGTCAGGTAGCTTATATCGGATCTTCCAGAAAAAGATATATATTTCGTATCATAATTATATCATAATAATTCATTTAGTTATTTATTAAATCATTACAGAGAGAAAGCATGTCCCACCTGATGGTAATTTAGAAAATGCAAGTCCTTAACTATTATTGCATCATTACTAGGAAGTTTTTTTCCCATTTATGATATGATATATTTCATACACATATACCCTAAGATTCGAAGCACCCTAAATATTCCAAAGTACTTTATGATCTCTCGAACAATTACATCAAGCCTCAGCTCATTTATACAGAATTTCGTCGATCACTTTTGAAAAGTAATATTCTTAGATTCATTCTGCGACATAATTTTATATTTCCTATTAATTAGCTGGTACTGGTACGTAGCCAGAATCGTAGTTGATTAAACACAATTGATATATCTTCAAACTTTAAAATGATTTCGGGCGTATCAATATAGTAACGGTCAAATTATATCAATTATTAAATGATAACTAATATATGATTTACGCATCATATTCTAGCAGCTTATATCAGCGTTGATACCGTAATATTTCATTTAATAAGCTATCTAACCATTACTAAGAGAATAAATGTTATCATTGATGATCATTTAGAAAATGTAAGTCTTTAGCTATTACCTTTTAACTTTGATTATTTTCCGTTCTCTATATTTTCTGATATCTTTCATGACAATTTACCCAAGAACTAGTAGTACAACAAGTATTCCAAAGTACTTTACGATATCTCGCACAATTACATCAATTTTCTGATCTTCGCAACTGAATTCTTCTGTTAGAATTTCTCTTCAAAGGCTCCTTCTGTGATTTAATTGTATATTTCCTGTCAATTTACTCCTACTGATGCATAGCCGTATCATAATTCGTTAAACATCATTTATATATCTTTTAGGGGACTTCTCAATAATTGGTACAGCAAAATGGGTGCATCTCAATAAAACAGATGTCTTATTATACTGATGGTTAATTATTAATTATTATATGTCTAAGCATAATTTGTGATCACAATCAAGACATTGCAGATGTTAGATGCTATCATTATGATTTGAAATCCTTTGATATTAAAACTAAATGACACATAACTATGGTATAATGCTAACATTGTGGTATTAAGGATAACATAGAATTTTAATTAAAACCTTCACAAATATTAATATTCTTCCTCTAACAGACTACTTGACTAAATGCTAATATTATAAATTTAATTATTAATTGAAACTAATTAATTTCGAGGAATTCCATATTATTATACATTTGAAAAGTAAGATATTAAACTGTTTTTGAAAATAAACATACACTATTCTAAATTGTTAGCTAGGCAATCAAAGTGCTGAAATTAATTGGCGAAATTACTCCAATTTTTGTCTAGAAAAATTTAAAGATGTTATTTCTTCATGTACTTTAAAAAGTGGGAAAAGGTAATGGGTAACTAAAGAACGTTGAAGTATCGCTAAGAACGCTAAATAACGAACTGAAGAACGCTATCAAAGTATTTCAAATCAATATTGACACATTTCACAGGAATCTGGGGATAGTTGAGGGTTTTAAGATTTGCCAAATATTTTAAATCATTGATGCTAGATAATTATAAAGTGAAGTTTAAATAACGCCAACAGACTTCCATTTTATTTTGAATTCAATGTTTTGTTTAGTAGATTTCTTTCTGCATCGAGGAATAATTAATAAATATCAGACATTTTACTTATTTTGAAATTATTTGCTTCTGATAATAAAATTATCTTATTTAAAATCCTTATTTTATTATTTTTTTATTTTTTTTGCAATTATTTTCAATTTTATTTCTTTTGATATCATTTTTACCCTTACGTTATATAAAAAAATTTTGATGAAAACTTTTTCCCAAGTAAATTAAGAAAAAAAATCATGATTAAAACAACCGGAGAATATTAAAAATTCACGTGCACTTTCCTTAATTTGATTGCACAGAAAAAAAGTATAAATTACTTTTGTACCAACTCATTCTAAATTTTCGTTGAAATAACTCCAGCCTTCTTCATCTTATATTTAAATGCTTAGTGAAAAAAGGAATGAAAATTAAAATTAAATCGTCTTTGCTAAGCTTTAATTACGAGTGAATTTTGTAAATTATGAATTCTTTAAATGGATCTAAGAAATTCGAAGCCTCACATTCCTAAGTACTTCATAAATATTTTGGCTGAAGTACACGCTTTGTCTTTTATTCCCTTTATTTCTAAACATTCGACGTTATTAAATATAAAATATTATAAAACACGAAAAAAATTACATCTTGAGAATCAAGATTTTATACACAAGTTACACAAATTTAATTTTTAGTAATATATAGCTCATAATTTTCTATTCATTCTTAGTTTAATTAATTTGCATAGCTTAGTACTTATAAAGTCACATAAAAAGATATAACTGCAAGCAAAATGAAAAACTCATTGCAATGAAGCAAACAGAAATGTAATATTCGAAAACGCATGAGTAGGAGTCCATGAATAAAAACCATAAATTTGAGCCTGCGTGAAGTATAATTCGCTCTCTGCTAACATAATTTTATTTTTGGAATTTTCACGGGTACATTTTGTAGCTTAACGTTAATAAGATAGTTTAAATTTTAATTCTCTTCTTCTGGAGTAAGCTTAAACACTTCTCGCTGGTGCACTTCGTAAATTAAAAAGGTTTTACTATGGATTTCGGAAAATAATTTAGATTTACTTTTCTACTTTAAGGAGTTTATAGACAGAGTGACTTTCTATACATTTAAATGCGCTGTCTAAACCTAAAGTTAAAATAGTTTATTTGAAATTATTCTGCTCTTCTTAAATATTTAGAAGAAAAATCTGCATTTTTCATATACATTAATTTTCTACACAGAAAGTTTCATAAGAATGTTTTCTAAAGAAATCTTGCTAAAGAGAAATGAAAATTTTGTGCATACGATTATGTTTTAATTTAATTAAAAATATATCTTGCGTTGGCTAAATTTGGAAAATTTTTACTGGTTTTGAAAAAATTATGAATTTTCGAATTTTCGGCTTCATAATATACACGCATATTTAAAACAGCTATCTCATTTTGAAAATTTTGTTGATTTTTTATTTATACAGAGGAAAATAAGTAGTAATTTGTTTCAATATACGTAATTGAGCCAATTTTCTTTAATTTTTTTTGAAAATGATGTCTTATTAAACTACAAATTATCTATAAAGCTGTTGAAGGCGGACAATTTAATTCAATTTAGACACTTATATTAATTCATTACCTTTAAACGAGAGGTTAAAGATTCATAGCAATTAATACTTGAGTAAAAATTGCTTTGGGTTATAGCGGAAATAGAAAAAAAACTAAATTTAAAATATTTATTTTTTTCCAATTAATATGAAAGAGATAATACATATATCTCTTACTATTATTAGCATAGAGAAAAATGTTTAAGGATTAACCTCATAAAAAAGGAAAAAAAAAAAGCTTTTTTATGTGTGCAAAATGACGCATGAAAGTCGGTATTACATATTATAACAAAAAAAAACATGAATTAATACAATTATGTTCCTAAAAATATCAAATTGTTAAAACATAACTAGTTTCAATATATATATATATATATATGAAAAAAAATCAGATTTAATTTAGCTACACACATAAAAAAATCATATTGAAACCAAACATTATTTTGTCCTTAAACACATATAAATTTTTATTTGAAGAAATGCTGTGAAAATCAAAGAAATACATGAAATTAAAAATATCATTTCCTTTTTCTAATTAATATGAAATTAAAATGGCATACATGCTGGTTGCTTCAATATTCTGAGATGATCACTTCTCGACAGTTCTATCTCACTGAGAGGTGACACACTAAGAGATATATGCCATTTCCGGTATTTAGTAATTAATGAAAATATTTTCTCTGTTCCCCTTTTCTCTCTCCCCTATTTTATAGAATTTAATCCATTCTAAAACATGCGTAAAAGCGCAGAGGTGTTTAGAATCCATTGGCATATAGTGCCTGCTAGCATCAGTAGCTAAGACGAATATTTTTAATCATTAACTTCATTAACAATGAAATGATAAATTTTTTGCGTGTTGCAAAATTCAGTGTAAAATTTATTATTGTACATTACAAGAAAGTAAGATCATCCATTTAAATTGATAATTTAAAATGGAAGTTTATTATTATTAATAATTATTTTTAAATTAATCTTTCAAGAAAATGCAAAAAAGTTATTAAAAACATATTATATCCATGATTCTCATGAACTTTAATGTCATGCAATTATTTTCAGTGCAGAATTGTTGCATTAAAATGAAATGCGCAATTAGTTCCTTGAATCTCTAGTAATCCGTAAGACTTGCAACCATAGCATTCATTATAATCGTCTTTCAAAAATAATTACAAATTAATTGTTTATTTCCATCAATAAAAATGGAGCGGTATGGCAAAATAAGCAATGGTTCACTTTCATATTACTAAAATATCACCATCATAAGAATAAACCGTTCCATAAAAGCTTCCGAACACTGAAAAACGCATTCAATGAAAACACTTTTGTATTTTCATAGTTTGAAAAATGATGCTCATAAAAATTTTGAATTTACACTTTGTATCTAAGCATACTGATAATAAGGTTGTTGATTTACGTATAAAAATTTGCTTACTGATAAAAATTTCGTTGATTTACATATAAAAGTTTGCTGTATTGTGTCTAATTGGTGGGGAATCGATTATTCTGTGCTACTCGAGAAAACCTTAGATAATGCCTTTTTAAAATTTATTATCATTATTATTATAAAAAAATCGATTTTAATTTTCACATTTAGGCAAAGATGCCAAAGGTAGTAATCTGCTTAGTGTTTATTTTTATTTATTACAAATTTGGTGAAAATTTCATGATCAAAATGGTCTACAAACTTCTTGAAATCATGTAACAAAAATTCATGTAATCTCATCATGTAACATGTCACTTAAACTCATAAGTAATCTCATACACTAAGTTAAAAGGAAATATATAAAACATAACAGAAACATTTAAAGCAAAACACAAGAAGTTCGGGACGTTAAAAAAGGAAGTTTACTTTTATATTGCAAAAGGGGGAAAAATAGCTGCAATTTCGTTTCTTATCCTCATGATATGAGCAGAAATTTTCCCCAAATGTATAGTGCATTTCCTGCCTTTTGTGAGAGTTATTTCGGCCTTCAAATAAGAAAATATGATAGAATAATTCAAAAGTCACTGGTGGTGGCTCTTGGGATGATAGAATTTTGAAGGACATTTTTGTTGGATTTTGATAGTAAATGGAGTCACAGAGTTTGTTATTTTAATTTGTATACTAAGCATACTGATTATAAGTTTGCTGACTAACTACTATATAAAATGTTAAAAACATTAGATCCTTCATTATATATTTCAAACAGTTCATATCTTTCAAAAATAACGAAATAATTTTGATTGTATTACAATAAAAGAAGATTATTAAACTAAATTTAATGCAATTAAATATTTATATAACAATTATATATACGGTTTTGATATTTACTAGGAAAACAAGTATTCGTAACTCCATATTCAACCAACAAATTTTATGGAAATACATCAATTTACTTTATAGTACTTTATAATCTTTCTCTTAATTAAAATTTTCCAAATCAAATCTATCCCAAAAAGTGATATGTATTATCATGACTGTTCCCTCACATAGCATCGATATCTATCATCAAAAAAAGTCCTTTAATTTATAAAGAGTATTAAAGATTCAAGCGAGAACAAAATTAAAAAAAAATAATATTGGTTTTTACATTTCTCAGATTTAGAGATTTTTCTCAAATAACGACTTTCTTGTATGATTTTTACAATGCTAAAATGGTTCAGATATAGCATTAATGCTTTGAAATATTTCTCGCATTTAATGTTTTTTTTTTCAAAAAGAAGAGTTCAGTGTGATCTATATTTGTCTACGATGGAAAAAAGTAAAATAAACTGCTTTTGCCAACAGGTGCAATGCAGCATCTGGGAGTATTTAATTCCATCTGCTGGTGCCCTTGTGATTAAAGTGGGACCTCCGCCCCACTCTCTTTTCATATTCCTTTTGGTCTTATGAAAAACAAACCGCCAAACCTTAGAACGAATGATTTAAGTTATAGTATGTAACTGATAGTTTTAAAGTTGACATTTTATTTAGAGGTTTTGATTAGTCAACATACTGAAATTATGAAAGTGATTTTCTTTGTTGGAAAAAGAGGAGGTTATCGAAGAAGTCGATACTTACATTGGCAACGAAACCTATTTTGAGAAATCAATTAGAAATCCATATTCATCTTGTAATCAATTTTAAAGCAAGAAAACGTTGTGAAAAAAAAGAAAAAAAAAAAGGAAAAATTACCAAACAATTAAATACTTGATAATGTAAACATATCTCTTGAGGACATTCCATGTTTCAATTATTCATTTAATTTCATGCAATAAATTCCTTTCTTCTCATAAATACACACACTTTATCTCATGATGATGTGAAATTTTAGCTATAAATACGAAATTCTATTTTACCACTACTATTAAATATTTGTGATTCGGACGAAATATTATTCTTTAGTTTTCTTTGTAATTAAGTGATGTTATAAGCATTCCCAATCTTTACAATAATATCCACAGTTACTTAGCTGTAAATAAACTAAATTTCATCATACGAAGTAATATTAATATTTCAAGCATTAATACAAATAACTAAATATTATATAAAATTTATTTAAAATGCAATAAAAAAAACAAAGTAATGTGTTCTAAAAGTATTACAAAAATCTACACCATAATCCATATATATACACATGCAAATATTTACAAATTACATATTAATGTCATCAAATCAATTTTCCCCCAAATTTAATGAAAAACATGTTTAGAAAAACAAATAAATCCAAAAAAGCAATGAATTATTTCCGATGTAAATGATCAAAACAACTATATCAACAAATCAAATTGCATATAAAATTTAATTAGACTTTTAAACGCATTGCTAATAAACACAGTTCTATACATAGAGAAGAAAATGAATGACAAGAAAAATAAAGAAAACAGTAATGGCATAAAGAGGAGTAAAATATCAATAAACTTGTTTTTGTGTTAAATTTTCATATACTTAAAATCCAGATACCGTATTTCGCCCCAATAAGTGGTCAAGTCACAAAACTGAATAATCTTAAATTTAAAGATTAATATTGAAATATAAATTGTAAAAAATTATTGTCACAAATTATTAAATTGTGCGTAGAGAAAATTTCAAAAACTTCTTATCAAATATAATTTCCAGGAATAAAAAGGAATAAAATTTGCTCAAATGCCAAGTCTGACTTGATAAATAAATTAAAACTCTAGTGCTTTGTAAATTATTAAAATGACATTCGAACATACTAAAATACTTTCAGTTAATTAGAATAATTCAAATAATTCTGTAATTCAGAAATTACCATTTTACGCTAGCCGAACGAAAAATGCTATTTTCTGCTACACAACAATAAAATCTTCATTTCCTTTAGTTTCCACATAACATATGTTGCATTTCATCCACTCACACTTATATATTAAACCAATCTGAATACAGCCTAAGAGGTCTTAGAAAATATATTCAGTGCAGTATCCTCCTACTCACAAAATCAGCTATTTTCTTAATTAAGAATCATAGTAAAGGCAATCTTAAGAATAGCGTCTGTTCCTCCAAAGTACAACAACCACTTCAGTGACAGAGGAAACATGGAAAACCAAGGGCTGAGAATTAATTTAGGCAATTTCTGGCGTAACTGTTATTAAGAAAGGCAATGTTTCACCTCTCTCTTTGAGCGCCAGCGTATGTAAAAGAAGGAAGGAAATGCAATAATTAAGCCGGAAAGATACAC
The DNA here is from genome assembly GCA_026543055.1 of Argiope trifasciata. NCBI lineage: Eukaryota > Metazoa > Arthropoda > Arachnida > Araneae > Araneidae > Argiope > Argiope trifasciata. The sequence continues at coordinate 2,705,321 of JAPMOQ010056242.1, forward strand.
AAGACAACAATGCAAGAGTACGACTTATTACATGGGTAAGTGCTTTTGCATATTAAACGATCGTTATTTAGACGTTAAGTCTTCGTGTGGAATGATGAATGCGAGTTATTTCTGGCTAAGATGAATTGAATTTAATGTTCGAAATTTGCCGGAGAAGTTTTAGAAGTTTCGGCTCGAGTTTACATCGCTTTTGAAAAGCTAGATATTTAGATGGCAGGGTATGTAGGAGAACGGTTCGACGTCGATAATTAATAAATATGCACAATGTTTAATGTGATGGATGGGTTGGGTTAAATGCGCATTTCACAACTGGATTTAGGAATTTTAGCATATGTCTAATTTATTTAAGTGGTAAGAAGTTTTGTTATAGGATAGTAATAGCAATTGTTGAGATAACCAACTACTTCTGCTTGACTAATTTTACGTATGTTGTTGTGTTCTATTATGTTGGTAAAAATTACCAATTTAGGATAGGCATGTTTAACAGAAAGAAGTTGTTAAAAAACTCTTTGAAAACAGATTCGTAAGTTGCAGGGCATAAAAAGAGATTTTAAAATTAATTTTGTAATGTCGTGTCAAAATATTTTTTTTTTCAAAATCTAATTTTAAAATATCATTTTTCCGTTTCATTTTATTTAAGTAGCTGTTAAAGTTGTTACATTTTTTTATTCAAGGTAATAAAAAATACTCATTTGTCTGTTTCATATTAAACACTTGTTACATATTTGCTTCGTGTTATAAAAAAATTCGTTTTGTTTTATGCTAAAACATTTTTTGTTATATTTAAGATGATAAAAAATATAAGAATTCGTTTCTTCATGTTAAAAATTTGTTGCATATTGGTTTTATGTTCAACAAAAATTTCGTTTATATTATTTTATAACATTTTTGTCTGTTTTACGTTAAACATAAAGTACATATTGTCTATTTAAATTTAAACACTTGTTTGCTTCATCTAAGATAAATGTGAGTTTTTGAGAAAAATATGAGAAAATTTGAAGCTATTGACAAACTACGGAACATTTGAAATATATGCTCATACTTTATTATAAAGTGTAATATTAAGATAAATGTGCTGATATAAAAATTTTAAATCTTCAAATTTATAATACATATTTAATAAAAAATGAGTAATCAATGGAAAGGATTTCTAATAATAAGTGCACAAAGCATCGATCTACCATTTTATGAAGTAATTTATAAATTAACATTTCTTTTCCGATTTTATTTATGTTCATACAAAATGTTAGAAATTCCTTTAAACAAATGCATGCTATATGATTAACGTTTAATCTCCTTGGCATTATAAACCATGTTCCATCTAATTTTACAGAGAGAGAAAACTTTTTAGAAGGAAATTCATAGAAGTACCTGTTTTCCTTGAAACTAGAAAATTGTTAAAAAGGATAATTTTATTCTTTCGGATCAACTTGGATCTATTTAGATAACTCGGGATCAAGTTACTCAAATATATTTAGAACTTTAAGAAGTTTACAAAATACATTGAAAACATATTTTTATACATATTTACGAGTTATATCTTTCCTTGAAGTTCAATATTTCTTTTGAAGATTTCTATCTTTATAAATCTTTAAATGTAAGGAAAACATAGAAGTTGATTTTTTTAAATTAATAAACACATGAGTGAATTCATATAAGTATCCCCCTCCTTTGAAATAGATAACTTGGATTATTTTTTTTTCTTTCGGATCTGCTTGATGATAATGTATATATCTAATATATTTAATTCAATTATCTCATCACCTTCAGTATTTAGGAGATATGAACATTTTATTTTACTTAACCTGGATAAAAGATAATTTCTTCCACTCTTCTTATGACAAGGCGCTTCCGTTTTCTTTAGTTTCTTCGCAGAAAAAGCATCAGCTATATAGCCTAGCCACATAGCTTGAAAGCCTATCTCGGCTGCATATCCTAAGCACTAAACTGCTGATGAGCCCCTTAAGGGTATTTTTGGAGAGAAAAGAAATATGAGATATTTTTTTCTTTACGAACTGCAGCAACTAAGCCCTTCTTTGCTTTAATCTTAACTCAATATTTTTTTCTGATAACGTTTTCTCAAGGAAGATCTATAACTTTTTATTAAACATTCTTACTCTAAAATCATGAAAGGGTATAGCGAATTATTGATTGGGGTTTATTCGGGATATAATGAATATCTGTTTAAATGTGGTTGTGTCATTTAAATCCATTATCAAATAATGAATTAGATCAAATGTAATTAAAATGAGCTCATTGAATAGAATAATTGGATAATAAGATGGCAATAAATTAACGATCCCTTTAACAATCAATGAATGTTTTTGTTATAACAGATATTTCATGTATTTGGAATTACTTAAAGATTTTTAGTTATGAAAAAATATTCCCAATTCTTAATTTTTTGGAGAAAATGCAGCATTGTAATGCTAAAATCATTCAAATTATTTCACATAAATATGCTACAGTAAGTTCGCAGTGAATAAATCTATTTAAAAATTTCATTTTCACAGTACATCAATGATTTTTTTAAGTTCTTGACTAATAATTTATGAATCCATGATGAATCACGAATTGCTGATATAGCAGTAAGTTTTAAAATCTTACGAGTCTAAAACTTGTAGTTCCTTCATAGGAAAAATCTAAATGGTTTTTAAAACTTATGTTTAATACTTATTGAATAAATCTGTATAACTGGAAACTTCCTTTTTACAGTATATTAATGATTATTTCTTATATTGACCAATAGTTAATGAATTTACTAATTGTTCTAACAGCAATAAGTTTTTAAATTTAATAAGAATCTGAATTAAAACTCCTTTGGAGGAAAATTCTCGATTGCTTTTGTAGCATAATTTTTCTCACCAATATTTTATTGCCTTATCGAAAATGAAAATATTTTATCTCGACTCGACTATTTTTGAATGTAGTTTTCTTTTAACTTTATAAATAAAAATAGTATTTACTAATAAGTAAATAAATATATATGCACATTAAGCATCTTTTCAAACTTTATGTTCTCCTTCGCTTTTCCACCAGAGGGCAAAGTAGTTAATATACTTTGAAAATTGTTTACAATCTCTTGGTCAGAAATTAATAATATGCTCTAATCTTCAAAGAATTTTGCATCCATTGAGCTTGAAAATCCTAATTAGATCACGATAAAAATCAATTATAATAGGTTAATCCTTTCTTGAGGACATCTAAAATATGCTAATGAAGGATTATCTTTGGACGGGAAATTGAACTAATATAGACATAACAGACCATGGTGTTTGAAGTACTGGCTTTCTTTTTTATATCTGTTATTATTTATTAAATTAAGAAATTCGTTATCATCTTTCACCGCCAGTAGCGGTAGCCAGTAGCTTATCTTAACAGCCAATTGAAATTATTTTTGAAACGAATTCCCTTGAAAGGAAAATTAAAGTCAATAATTCTTTTCCATATTGCTTTAATGGTTTGCTTTAGAGAAATTAATTTCTTAATAAAATGTGAAGGATCATTCGTTGTTTCGAACATTTTATCTAGACATAGCGAGTAAGAGTTGACTCGGGCATGATTGTTTTTTATCCTGTGTTATATATGTGAGCTGTTTGAAAGAGTTGTGCAAGCGAGTGTGTGAGTATTATATTCATATGAACTAAAAGTTAGACTTCTGCCCTAAAGTAATAAAATAAATCTCTTTTTCGAGTATTCATTCCAATATTATTCATTACAAGAATTCTTGATAAATTTCATGAATTCAATTTTAAATAAAATGCAATTTTATTTAAAATTGAATTAATATATCATTAAATCATATTTCACCTAATATTAAATATCCATTTTTAATACACCTATTAACTAGTATTAAATTTCTACACAATCATTATGAGTTTTTCAAAAATTTAGAGAAAAAAATTGGGTATCAAGGCTTTGTATTAAAAGAATATGAAAATGATTAGGCTGTCAAAATGACGAAAACACCTTTAATATGGAGTTGATCCTATTATCAATTATTTATATCTGGATTATATATTTATATCTGAATTATATATTTATATCTGGATTATATATTTATATCTGGAATATATATTTATATCTGGATCTTATATTATTTATATCTGAAGAATTCGGGAAGATACACAATTTATTAGTTTAAGACGAGTATCATCATAAAAATTTTAGGAATCAAAATTATTCTTGCTTCATGCTGGAACAAGAAGTTTAAACTATGCCATGTTATATTAAAGATATATTTGAAAGGATAATGTATTTTAGTGTTGCATTATAATAGATAAAATTCATGAAATATAGTCTTTTTATTAATTTCCTTTAAAGACATAAAAGTAAACATAAGACAATAAAATGTACTGATATATATTGCTATCCATTTTTAATATACTTTTAAAAAAAGCATGCAGCATAAGACAGTAAGAAAAATCAAACAAGATAATTTTAATTTCGTGAAATCGTGATATTTAAGAATGAAATATCTTTTAATTTCCAAAACGAATACATTCATGGAGAGACTGCAAGATAAATTATGGTCAACACATAGGATTTTATATCCTTATTGTAGTCAAAAATATCTCATCCATGAGAATGTGGCCTGTATAATCTAAAATGACGAACCTCAATTTTTCCTGAAGTATTTAGGCATTATGTCATGTTTTAAGTTAAGTGATGAGTTGTGAAGTTTGTGTACTCTTTGATAAAAGCTCAGAAAATCGTGAGCAGAATTTCTTATAACAGCTTATTTTGGAAAACTCTAAGCAGAAAGACGTGCCATTTTAACTTTATTCGTGATCATGAATTTAAGTTAGAAATTTTTCAGGTTTTACATCTGCTTAAAGAATTGACAATTTTCTAATTCCTTTCATATTAACGTATTATGAGGAAATGTTTTCTGAATAGTACAATTGCTCTATTTCTGGAATTTAAATATATATTGTTTTCTAATGAATTTGTAATACACAAAGGAAATAATTTTTAATTTATATACATATCTTCAAAAATGACTTATTAATCATTGATACAATTTAAAAGCAGGCCAACTATACGGATTGTGCAGAAGAATTTCAAAACCGAAAGTGAAGAAATATCGGAAAATGACATTGAAACTAGTAATTTATGCATTATATTTAAAATAGTATTTAAATAAAATATAAATGATAATTTTCAAAAAAAAATACGTTGTTGATATCAAAAATTTATTTTTGAAAATATTGGGTTGGGAAATAAGTTCATAGTGTTTTTATATTTACGTTGTTTTCCAACGATTTTTTTTTTGTTATTTGACGAAGTGCATAGTATTCATTCGATAGAGCCCTTTCTCCTCTACAAAACTGTGCTAATCGTCTTTTTTGAGTAATTTAATTTTTAATTACATTTAAGGCTTAGAAATGGAATATCAGGGAGGTAAAAATCAACATTTTCGACACCTGCTCTTCTTCACTTTTCTTTCAGGCCAAAAATCTGTTTAAGCATCATGTAGCATTTGCAAAGAATACGGAGAAGGTGTTGTAAACAATTCTGCAGCAAGGAAATAGTCAAGCCTGACCTCCATCCAAAGAAGACCATGATCTGCATTTGTGGGTTTGGGTGGGTGGAAGGGCATGGTGTCCTGGGAAATACTCGAAAGGAATGTCACGGTAACCAAGGGGTTCTACATACCCCAGCTATACTGCATGAAAGAGGCTATGAGACTGAAAAAAACCCATCTATAAGGCAAAACTATACTCCTTCACGACAACACCAGACCCCATGTGCACAAGTCGTCAAAGCCGCACTCCAAGAGCTTGAATGGAGGTCTTTCAGCATACCCAATATTCTCCGGATCTTGCGCCATCGGATTACCATCTTTTTTGCTCCCTGTCAAACTTTATGAGGGGTGTTACCTTCGACAGTAAAGAGAGCCATAAAAAACCAGACGTAGGTAGAACGGCATAGACAAATCGGTCGAGAAGTGGGAAGAGGTCGTAAACAACAGCGGAGAGTACATAATCGATTGTTATTACAAATGATTTTCTTTTAAAAAGTCTTTGGTTCAAACGCTACGATATTATTCTCCATCCCAATATATACTATAAGGTAAATGGATTTGTCATACCTAGAAGAAATATTTGTAATTGATATGCAAAACTTAAAAAACCAAATATTAATTATATTTGTAACTTATAAGATTCAAAAATGGAAGATACACTAAATTTAAAAACTAACAAACAATTAGAATATTACATTAAGATTGCTTATAATATTTTATTACATTTCAAATAATATCTAAATAAAATTTATATAACAATTTTCTAAATAAACCGTCATTGACAAAATATATTTTATTCTAGAAACTTTACACTGTTTTGGAAATGAATTTGTTACGCCCAGAAGAAATATTTTTAATTGTTTTTCAATATCTTCAAAAACTACATTCATTAACTATTAAGCACGCAAACCTTAAACCATATCCAGAAGAGTATCAAATTTAAAAACAAATAAACAATTATAACGTAACATTAAGATTGCTTATAATTTATACATGATATTGAATACAATATTTATATAACTTTTATGTAATGATTTTCTTGAAAACTATGTTATGGATAGCAAAATATTCCGTAATAGAAGGAAACTCTGAATAAATACTGAAACTCACGGTAATATAATACTTTAATGACAAATTTCAGTGAAATGATTTGAGTCACATAATGTTGGAATCAAAATGACTCGGCGACTAGGTTGGTTTTATTAGCAATACTAGCTAATTAAAGAAATATTTACCTTCTCAGGTAAGTTTATTTGAAAAATAACCAGTTTTGAAGATTTTTGTATTTTTAAAAATTATTATTAATGTCACAAACTGATTACTCCGACTCACCAGAAGGCGCACGGAAGCACTTGAATGAATGGAACACCTCAACAGTAACTCAGAGATAGCAAGACACCCCAGACCGGCCAACTAAAGAGTCTTAGGCTCAGTTAAACCGGAGGGCCAAAACAACAACAGTAACACAGGCGGGAACTGTGGTTTTGTCCTAAGGTTTAAGACTGGCCATGGCAGAACGTTTCCCCAAGGCTGTAAACCCCACATCGATGGATGGAGCAAGCCCCTCCCATCACTTGTACTCACAGCTGTGACTAGAATCAACCACCGTGCCAAAAGCTTCTCATCTTCAATTACGAGGTGCCCTCCCCAGCGGATGGGATTCCTTTTATTAACGTGCTTTTTTTTAAATTTCTTTATGCAATAAATTTATAACAGAAGATAATTACCTAAAACTTTTACTAATTAAATAAAAAATTGTATCTTAAAATAAATGGAATATTACTCTTTGATTATGCAGTATTTTTTTACAATTTTTTGAATATCTTTTTGATTAAACTATATGTGGAGATTTTGACTAACTACTTGGGAATATACTTTTCCTAAAACTTACTACTTGATTTCTACTTGGAATAGGCTTTATCTAAAATAACTATTTGATTACTACTTGGAATATGATTTTCCTAAAACTTACTGCTTGATTACTACTTGGAATATGCTGAATTTTATCTATATTTTACCTATATATGGAATTTACAGAATTTTTGATTTACCACTTATGAAATATGTTTTTGATTTAAGAAACTATTCAAGTGTTTAAATTAAAAGAACATTCAAGATATTCATATTATTATTTCGGCTCGATGTAAGGTATTTATCTCCTTACTCGTTTCCCTTTTAATTGTTTGATATTATTTTTTTATTGGGAGCGAAAAGGGAATAAGATAGAAAAGGAAAAGAAAAAAAATAATGGAAACGAAACGGAAAAGAAAAAAAAACACGCTTTACTTTCTTTTTACTTTTTATTCAAACAGAGTTAGCAATTATTTCCTTAAACGAAAAGCGACTATTAAAATCGGATAGCATCATCAATTACTAATGAGGGCTCGTTTCGAAAAATAAACTCTGATATATAATGTAAGAAATGAGGTAAGAAATAAGATTTACCGAACTTCATAAAAATATTTTAATAGCCAAGAAGAAAGTTTGCATCTCTCTTTCACTAATTTCTTAACAACACCTATCACTCCTAGGAATACTAAATGTTGGAAAAAAAAGATATCAATGGCATAAAAAAGGACGGAAAAAATAGTCATTTAACTTCGACAACCTTTAAACTAAATTTCGAAACAACCATTATCATCACAGACTCACATTACCATTAAAATAAGCGATGTTTTGAAACAGGAGACGCCTGAATCCCATAAAAAAGCATATAGTGTGCTTAAATTTGATGAAACGTGCTATTCAAACCAATGAGTATGTTTAAGCTGTTCTCTCAAACAAATACTTCCCAAACGATAGCTGAATAGCCGTTGATGAGTTCAGCGTTAAAATCCTAAACATTGTTTTCCTAATATTATTTTGATTAATGTTGCTACAATAATACTATATTTATTTATTTATTTTCTTCTATTAAAATTGATATTTGCAAAAAAATTTGAGTGTACCTACTTTATTCTAATAAAATTATGTAAGATGATGGCAAAATGGCGAAATCATTTTAGTTAAAGTAATAAAGAATTCTGCGACGTAAATACGTGTTTTGTCGTGAAGTTAAAATGAATATAAATGGCCTAATTTATAATTTCTGAATAGAAAAAATCGTTGGATAAAACTATTAAAAAAATAATTGCATTTATAGCACAACTATTCATTTCAAATGTATTCGTTAAAATTTTAATATCCTTCTTTTACTAATAAATTTTCACTTCATTTCAAACATCAGAATTTAAATACTAATCAAACTACTTTTTGAATTGATATAACATTAAAATAATTTCATTGTTTGTAATTAAATTTTCCCTATAAACAACATCATAAAATGCAAACGGATGAACGGTGTGCCACAAAATTTGGATTCAGACTATACAAGAGATGTGCTCACAAATTCTTAGGAAAAAATGTTTAGTATCAAAATGTGAACCAGAAAGCCGTTTTCGGAAATATATTAATTGCAGCACAATTTGCGACAAAATGGAATACAAAAGCAATATCAACCATCCGGAACAAGAAATATGAGTTGTAAATTGGTAAACCGGGAAAAACTATCAGTTATAAGAAAAAAAATCGAGATTTACATGCTTGCGAAGAAGAGGAAACTTTATGCATTTCAGATTAGGTTAAAAAATGCTTGCAGATGTTTTCATGTTTAAAGTCAATCTTTCCGGCAGTAATGATGAAGTTATCTTGTAATTTTGAATGACCTAAAGAACTCCATATTGCTTCAAGTGCGATAATCACAACAAATCAATTTCGATCTGCTTTTAAGCACACTTTTCATTCAAAAGAAATTTTGTAGGTGAATGAAAGTAGTCATATGGAGCCCTTTTCCTTGTATCATACAACTGTTTCTCTTATGCTTCTATTAACAACTGATTTTCTTGTGTAATTTCGTCCTAACATTTTTTTGTTTCTGCAAACTGAATTATTTTTCCCCTCAAATAACGTATTGTAATTTTTTCTTACCTTTTCTTAATGTGGTTCAATGACAAGGTGATCGGAAACTGGCCAGTAAATATTAATATTAATTCTGTATTCTAGTTTTGTCATCTATTTTGTTAAAAGTAATGTCCTTCTGTAACAGTAAAGTTAGCTCCGTCTGGTGGATATTTTGTAATTTTTATTTCAAAATTCTGTTAGCGCATCTTTTTTATATACATACCAATTCTCGTTACAATCCGTTCACCTGTTTGTGTTACATGATGCCATTTATAGGGGAAGTTTAATTATAACCGTACCATATAATATATCATATAAGCAAAATGGAAAGATGAACTATCTAAATACCAAATAAACTTGTGCCGTTAATTGCTTTTGAATAAATTTCAAAATTTATTTAGTAAATATTGTATAAATTATTTTAATTACCATTTTATCAGATTATTTCATTATCAGATCATTTTATCCGAAATTTTGGAAGCTTACTGGAATTTCATTTAAATTAATTTTGCTTAGAGAATATAGTTATCAAAAAACTTTAAGCACTCACTTACAAGACAAGTGATTCACTATATATTTTATCAATGACTTGAAAAAAAAAATCAACTGTAGAAGAAAATAAAAAATAAAAAAATTCTGAAACTCCATACATCGCAAGAGAAGAGATTTGCTACAAGTTTTAAACCATGCATCGAAACAATTGCCAAAAATACTTTATATGATTGATGCATGGGATATCAAGCATGAAATGAGTTTTCTTATTTTATTTAGCTCAGTTCTTTTTTTTCCCTTTTTTTTTTATAAATTCAGTGTTTGCCGTTTGTAAATCCAAAGCAGGGTGTTTTCTGAGATGCTCTTATCGATAAATTTTCACACCAGTTGTGTCCAAAATCATGTCATTTTTTTAAGTAAACATTTAAAACATTATTTCAAATTATATAAATTCAAAAGCAAACTTTTGTGTAGTTTATAGGTACTTAATAGTTATTCGGTAGGCTCTACAATTGCTAAGTGAAATTAAAAAAAAAAATGAGGATTGGTCTACATTTGTTAAAGAGAATGTAGGCTGTAATGCAATCGGTAAGCAGGGTATGATTCATATATTCATGAATTTGAAACGTGGATCGTTGTTTAAGCGTTGTAATACTATGTCTATGTTTGAAACTACCAAAAAGGATAATACTCAGCTATAACCCAGTCAGATAAAATTAGAAAAAACGATGTTATCTATCTCATTAAAAACTCTTTATGAAACATTCGAGTCATTCAGTACTTTTTCTCGGCATTTAAGTTTAAAAAAACGATCTATTAAAAAGGAGTCGATTTGAGCATGTCATTAATCATTAGAAACAGAAATAAATTCTCTGGATGGAAAATTAGTTATATAGTACTTTGCAAAAGAGTTGTAATTAAAAGATGCAAATTTTTTTATAATTTAATTAAGATAAATGCAGTATGTTTTACAAATATTTTTCATGCATGCTAAATAGATTCCGAATCAATAATACCTGGTCTCTATAGTAGAATTTGATTTCCGGAGATGTACTAATTATGATATCCATCTAGAAGCTTTTTTGTCTTGTCATGGAAAATATTATTAAAACGCCGAAAAACAGTCTGTGAGAGGGAATGGTAGTCAGTTGTGTTCAGCTCACATATGATTGTAATCGTTACATCGAATGCTTTCCAACCAGCTTAGACTGTTTGGGTTATGTAATAGGGATTTGCCGCTTGTTTTTTGCTGATTTCGACAAGAACGCTTAATATGAATGCTTCCAATATTTCCTGGTACTCTATATTTGATTTCGTGTAAAATGTATCTAGTTCTTACTGAGTCTACTAAGCTATCTCAGTAAAATTTAATATTAATATTGCGGGTTTTTTCATGACACAATAAAGTATTTTATAATTGTTCTTAGCAAACTTCAGCTCAAACAGAAATTTAGGATTCTTGAACATTTGTACTCTGTAATGGAGAAAAAAATAAAACACTAAATTGCAATGTTTTCGAGTCTTATATTAATAGTGCTTTCTCCTATTGGATTTTTTTAAAATAATTTTATATTATCAAATATTTACAGGAGCTATCTGAATTTTAAACACCAAAATCGGAGATACCTCCGATATTGCAATTCTAAATGGTACAGAAAAATTCAACACCAAATTAACATTGTGCCTCACGTCTTGCTTTCAGGGATTTGGTTTAAAACTTTATTAACTTAATAAACGTTTCTATAGTAATTTTTCTTATCGTTTTCTGTGAGGAATTTTAACATGCTTTTTTAAAATTTCCTTATAATCTAAATAATTTGCAAGATTTTTTTCAAATAAGAAAAAAAAAATGATTTATGCTGCAAGAAGAATAAAAAATTGAGTGAAATTTAAATTAAATCATCCCTTTTCACTGTAAAATTTGTGTTATGCACCTGAATGAAATAATTTTTCTCCACAATCAGGATGTGACAAAAAATACCATTGAACTGTCATTTCTATGTGAATGAGAATCAAACATTGCTAAGTAGATGTGCCCTTTTTCAATGCACCTCAGAAGAACAACTGAATGAAAAGTTCTGAAATTCATTCATTTTTGTCATTATTTTGTTAAAATATTTTGTGTATCGATTTTAAGGAAATTATTACTGAAGCGATATACCAAGTTTAAAAGATGATGCTTAATCGTTTATTTAATATAACTATTATTTCCTCATTCATAGAATAATATTAGTCGATCTCAGATTACCGATGTGCTGATGTCCGAACTCAATGGTCCCATTTATAAATTTTACCATTGCAAGTAACATATGTAATTGTAATTGCATCTCACATACGATGTAGATTGCAATAGTGTGATTTCATTACCACTTCTTTGCACTGAAGTGAAGGGAGAACATTACATATCTAGCTATTTCCCGTATATGTATTATTGTGTCCTCTGAAAAATTACTATATAAATGCAGAAATATTATATGAGAAATAAATGAGTGCCCAAATTCAAGAAATTGCATCATTCCTTTATTGACACAGTTTAAATTTCTTCATGTTCCCTAGCTGGCAATATTTTATTTCTTCTTTCAGCTTATATGCACAAATATATCTTCTCTGTATTATTAGTTAGATATTTTTTGCGTGCTTTATGTTTCTTCGTATTTTGTTAGTAAATAAATTTATGTTATTATTACTTATATTAATTCAGGCATATATATAAACATCAGAATGATGATATAATAATCTTAAAAGCTATTATCCATTCAGCTATCAAATAATATGAAAGTTATTGAATAATATTCTGAACACACACAAAATTATCATATTATTTTGTGTTTGTTTAGAATATTACCAATATGAAATTAATTCAATGCAACAGTGATTACTATAAGGATATGCAATCCTTCTTGAAGAATAATTTATAATGTAAGAAATGTTTTGTTAATCTGACGTGTAACTGAAATATGAAATAGAAAAATATTTACTATACATAAAATATTTATAATCCTTTTCTCAAAGCAAGAAACACATTCGCTTGATTCAAAGCATCTTTCCTTTTCCCCCTTCTCTATGGGCATTGGAAAACAGACATCAACTTAGCTTCAAATTTTATATTTATTTTGGTAATGGTGGCAGCGAAACTAGATGAAATAAATTTGTTTACATGCGATTCATCAGTTTAAAGCTTAGAGAAACTAATTATGATTATCTTTTGTTTCCACCTCCCACTTTCGCAACAAACATTCCAAAACTAGGAAGAAATGACAGGAAAAAAGAAATAAAATAAAATTTCCTGAAGATACTGAACGAAGCTATTTAGCTTATGAGTGTCTTAAAAATATATCTTAAAAATTATATATACATATTATTAGACAAAATTTTTTAACTTTAATATTTCTTCATAATCTGTCTATATATAAATTGATATTATTATTACTTATAATAAATTTAAAAAAAATACAATTTTTATGTTCATTGCTGATAAAGCCAGCTTAAAGGCTATTAATTATTAAACTAACAAAATTATCAAATTATTTTGTGAGTGTTCTGAGTAATATTAGCAAGAATGACATGGATAGTCAAATAACATAACATAAAAGAGTATCATTAAATAACAACATGAGATAGAAAATAAGATAATTTGCATAACAGAATAACATCAGCTTCTGTATTATTGATGCAACATTATTTAGGATTAGAATATTCAATCCTTCCAGAAGTACATATTCTCTAATAAATGTTTTATTTATTTGATTTAAATACAATCTAAATATAAAATCGAAAAATCACATACATGAAATATTTAATAATTCTTTTCTCAAAATATGAACACATTTTCTTAAAACAAATGCATCATTCCTTTTTTTCTTCTTCTTCTTTATAGGGCATTAGAAAAAATACATCAGCTCAGCTCCCAATTCAATATTTATTTTCGAAATGTTGGCAACAAAACTAGATGAAACAAATCCATGTCTCCATGCGATTTATTGGTTTAAAGCTTAGAGAATCTAATCCTGGGTCCCTTTTTTGTTTCCACCTCTCACTTTCGAAACAAAACACCCCAAGACTCAGAAGAAATAAGATTGGAAAAGAGAAGTAAGATAAAGTACCCAGAAAATACTGCACAGAGCCCTCTGATCTTGTTGAAATATCAAAAGAAAGTGGGAAATAAAATAAAGAAAAGTTGGATCTTTATTTAATGCCACAGTCCTACCACTTAATCTCAAAGTGTCAGAGGAGGCTGAGACTTTTACCGAAATTAAATTTACACCTTCCATTGGATCGGACGGTCAAAATGTATACTTTGCTTTTTTTTCTTTCTTTTTCTTTCTTATTTAGGTTAAAATAGCCTTTTAGTGTTTCTTTTTATTTGATGATGTTTTCACTCTTCGGTGATTTTTTCCTTAAACATAGCGAAATGCAATTTATCCCCATAACAAATAAGGTGATCTTTTATAATTCTTTTAAAGCTTTCAGGAAAGTTTCTTAAGAGGAAAGAATAATAGCATATGTCCATTTATATCTGCTTAAAGAGCTTTGTTTTTAAATACTTTTGTCATGTTTGGAAGTAGGCGAGTTTGATTGGAAAATGGATACAGACTTTTCTTTAGAGAAAAACAAAGAAGAACAATTCATTTATTATTGTCAAATTTTTCTATCGAGTTTTGAATCCTTGATTGAAAAGCATTATTTAAATTTTTGCAATATTTGAGAGATTAATCATCGCAGTTTCTAGTATTTATTTATCAAAGTAATCAAATTGATTTTCATCTTGAAACTTAGTTTCTAGTGTAATTCTCCGTCAAACAAATTCTTGAAATACTTGAATTGATGAGCCATGGAATTTCTTAGAATTTGTTTATAAAAGTAATCAAAGTTATTTTTGGCTCTCAATATTGTTTCTAATTTTATTTTAATAGAAATAAAAGCCTGAAATTCTTGAATATGAGTCATTTCAATTATTAGGGTTGGTTTATATAATTAATCAAAATGATTTTCATCTGGCAGTTTTTCCCCTAGTGTTATTCTCATAAAATCAAACATCTGAGTGATGAATCATCGCATTTCTTAAAATTAGTCTATTGAAATAACCAAAATGATTTTTCGCTTGCATTTTTTTCTACTGTAATACAAATAAATGCTTAAGTGATGAGTCATCATATTTGATAGGACTGGCGTTTCAATGTATTTAAAAGGATAAACAGCCTTTAACTTCATGAAATTCTCTCATAAAAACATTTCGTAACATACATGGTGTAATAAACAATATTTAATCAAATTTTAGAATATATTTCGAAAAATTTAACTCATACATTCATAATTTCCATTAGCAACAAAATCATTTTACTAGATGTCAAAATATAAGAAATATAAGTGAGCATCGTACGCATGAAGTAAAAAAAAACAACCCCAAACATTTTTTAAGAAATTAAAATCTGAACAATTTGATAGAAAGTGATTACAAAAATATATATTTGCAACTTTTTTGAAATTTTTCACAAAAAGGAATGTAAGCCTTAAAGTGATGAATCAATGCACGTTACTTTTTCATGAAGATTATTAAAACAATTGTGTTCCGTTGATGAAATTTTATGAAAAGTATTTTCTTCTTTACTTTTTCTATCAAAGATTCAAAAAAAGGTTTCTCCGCGTACTTTATTTTGATATCATTTGAATCTTTACAAGATACCTTACTAAGAAAGAGAGGTAAGAATTCAATAAGATGGTTAGAAAAACTGTTCTTTTAATGATGATGGAAAGAAATGTGTCATATTTGCCTGCTTATACTTTAAATTCTTCTGCTAAATAGTTTACTTGGATACTTTGTTCGATTTTAATCTCTCTTCAAACTTTCAGAGCAAATATAATCACATCCAGGAAGACTCTCTATATCGATTATCATTAATGAACTTTAGCATATTATTATCTTATGCCACATATTATTATCAAATGTCTTAATAGAAGAAAATATTCAGGCAAATTTTCAGTTGAATGAAATTTAGGAGAAATAATTTTATTCATAAAATTCATGAGGAATTGTAATATTTATAAACAATATAACTAATAATTTTGCAGATACGCTGTAGGCTAGTAATGAAGGTTATAATTTCATCTTTATTCATGTATTTAAAAATAATCCATTTTTAATCATTGCATTATTTATTTAATTATTGCATGGTATTTCATCTTGTAGCTTGATTTTTTTGCATTTTATTATTTTGTTTATATTTTCATTTTGTGTATGTTTATTGATTATCCTCAATTTTTCACTTTCTCATAAAAATATTAAAAAAAACGTATGGCAGTCATCAAAATATTCCAAAACCAAATTTTGATGAATATCCACGTCTTATACTTCCCTCAGTTCGGCCAATTTTTTTGAGAATATTCGTTTACCTGTCTTTCTTCAACAAAGATAACACAAAATTCTTTGACGAAAAAGTATCGAATTTAGTAATCATTCTGTATACCAATTTTGAAGATTTCTATCAGATTTTGAGTAAAACCTGCCGAAATAAATTATGTTTGTTGTACTGTTCAAATGTAATTAAACAGAATAGCTTCAAAAGGAAAAGAGCTACATAGGTAAAATTTATTTGCATTGTTTAGAAATCGAACAAATTTTGAGCCATTATAACAGAGATTAACAGTCCTTTGCTCGCTATTTCAGCTGATGTAAACGTGATAGCTCAGAGAGTAAAGATATGATATATATCAAATTAGATATGATATTTTTTTTTTTTTACTACAACTGTAGTTCCTTTTCAAATTTTTATTTCAATCGGTTTGAAATAACACAAATTCAGTTTTCGGATACTATTAACCTCATGCAAGGGATTAGTAGGTAAATAATTGCTAATGATTACACAATAGACACAATGAAAATGCTATATTCTTGCAAAAAGTTAATATTAAGTAATTATGGTATGGCATGCAATGTGTTCTCTGAAATAACACCTTTACAGGAGAGTATGCGAGAAAGTTAGTGAAGGTCAACTTCCTGGTTATGTTGTATATCTGCATTGTTATATAATATAAGTATGGTAGATACAATATTTTTATAATACAAATATTGTACACGATTTGGAAACACAATATAACAATTATTATTTCCATTTTTTGAGTCTTTATTCCATAGATGGCTTTTATTCATAAAAAGTGTGTTTAAATAGAGGTATGATGCTATACGCACCTTATATTGGCTATATGTGAAATTAATTCTACTGCAAGTAACCGGTATAGCTTGAGTAGTTAAAGGATTTTTATAAAACCTCGTCGTAGATATAAAACATCCAAATAACATAAAATTGCGATTGAAATGTGATGAAAGTCCAGCATGCTAGATCACCATTCATTAAGAAATATTTAATGAAACTTTAGGTAGCATTTCGGGATTATTTTAAACCCTTAAGTCTGTTGTCCGAGCATGGTTTATGCATTTGGATAATTATATTAGCAAATTTTGATTCATAGACATAATAATTCAATCAAATTTATGTTTTCAATAAATTACCATTATAAATGTCCTATGAACTGTTAATTGCCAAAAAAGGCTTAATCTAATTATACATCAGACAGAGCCTGGTATTTAAAAGAATAAAAAGGGAACATTGTTTCCCTAAGTAATTTATAAGTAAAGTGTAAAGTCCCAGCTACTAAGTAATTGTTTGTCTCAAATTAGGTAACTAAAAAGGATTTTCGTTGTCTAGCATGCTATTTCTTCTATCCGCCGAAGTGACAACTATCTATTTAATATGAACCCACACAGTTATGCATGTATATAGTTACTTTAATAACCATTGCCTTGGTACCCTTTCTTGGTTACCTAAATTAGCGAATCATTAATTTTCTTATTCTAATAAGCACGGGATAAAGGCAAAGAAATTAATTTTAGATTCCTTCATTTTTAATCAAAATGATTAAATTTTTTATTAAATCTTGAAATATCCATTACTTTGAAAATATTTTGTTCATGACAATAAAACAATTTTTATCTGGGAAATATTCTACTCTAAGATACAATATAGAGGCAACCACTGTAAAACCTTTTGGGCATTAACTATATTAGATTAAATATAACCTGTTTAGATCTTTCCACGTGTATTGGACCGCATGTGTACTTGTTAATTCATTTGTAGTGTCCCCCTTTTAATAAGTAACATGCCTTAATGAAGCAGCGGTCTTTGAATTTCAGATGCATGTTAAACTCATTGGAACCGTATATATAATTAGAACGAGTGTTTACTGATTTGGCCATGTTTGGATAAGTGCCTTGCTTAATTTAAACACTATCTGGGATTGTTTGTCAGAGAATTGGGTACGTATATATCCAGAAAACAATTCAGTAACTATAGTTTTAAATAGTATTCAATGGACATTTTTCTGTACTGTTAACAGAAGACGTCTGTAATTTCAAACAGAATTTGATAATTTTTTTAACGGTTATTGAAAGTTTACATCAATTTGTTCTAAATAATTTAACTATTTTTATTTTTTTTTTAAATTCTTCAATGTGAAACGAGTCAAGAAAACATATATAGTAAGATTAAAAACATTATTTTTACGGGATTAGGTGAGTATCGATTATTTATCAAGTTTATTCGAATCGAATTAATTTTTTATAAATTTGGATAACATAGTCATATGAAGCCGTAAGTTTAATTTCAATTTTTTGAGTATTTAATTAGGTTGTATTGGTCTTTAGGCAGACTCTTGAGTACATGAATTCTAAATATGTGACTACAGAATATACATTATGAAGCCATTTTAGGTGAAAGATGAAGCTGCGTTGGTACAGCACATAAATCGTTATAGACATTTCATTTCCACCTTCTAATGTAAATCATCTTCCACAAGAACCTACTTCTAAGTTTATCAAATCAAAAATCTAAAGTTAATCAGATTAAGTAAATGCAGCATTTAATATAAACTTTTAGATTTCCTGAAATTGATTTAAAGATTTTTAAATTGTAAATTATCATATTTAAATGATGAAGCTCCATTTTTTGAATTCTAATAAACTAGCTATTAGGTATTGTGTCTCTTTATCAAATAATTACAAGAAAAAAATAATTATTATTCTACATAATACGTTAATTTTTTTCGTCACAGTGAATAATGATTATAATTTCTCTATGATTTAAAAAAGCATTTTCCTATAAATTGCTTAATGGATATTTAATTATCTAAAATATAGAAGTCAGTGCACCACACAAAATAAAGGTTTTTATTTTAATTTTTTTTTATTTTTCCGTAACACATAGTACTCCAAATATGTGTGAACAAAATCAGCAAAAATCGTATGGTTTGGATTTGTTTAGGTTTTTTTTGCCGCAAGAGCCATGATGTTGACTATACTACGCAAAACAATGGGTACAATTATATTACTTTAAAAGAATACCGAAGGAAATATGAGGAGAAGCTAAAACGTAATCAAGATTCAGATAAAAATCGTATGAGTGTCAGTAGAAGTTTTTCAATAGTTAACATAATAAGTTGCATAAAATTATAATACTTTGATCAATAAGCAATATAGAATAGTAGGGTACATAATGTATTGTAGGCTTTCACAAATTTTATATTGGTGAAAATATTATGTTCTTTTTTATAGCCTCTGGCTAAAATTATCTTATTTTGAAAATTAAATTTATTAACCCTAAATTTATTAATTAAAAATTTTATATTGGTGAAAATATTATGGTCTTTTTTATAGCCTCTGGCTAAAATTATCTTATTTTGAAAATTAAATTTATTAACCCTAAATTTATTAATTAACAAATTAATAATTATTATGGTAAGATTAAATGATAAACATAATAATTTCTAATTAACAGATTAAATTTTGTTAATAAAAAATTACTACGTTTTACATAAAGAATCTTTAATTATCAGAATACGTGAAAGTTGAGTAGATATAAAATGAATTTGACTATTCTACCTTCTATTTTCAGAATGGGTGATAGTTCGAATATACGAAAATAACTTCCTTTCAGATAAGTTTAATAAAAGGCGAGTTATCTTGATTAATGAAAAAAGAAATTATTTCGGACTCAACGTTCCCTATTTATGAGAAGATTCTGAATGAATATTCAGCCATTCCTTATTACACCGCACATTTTTCTGCAGATGAATGTTTCATGAAAGCATTAGTCATCACAAAACACTGACGCAATGTGTCTTAAATTCAAAATGTTCAGTAACTAAGTTTGCTCTGGATATAAATTTTATTCTATCTTCGTTGGAAAAGTTGTACCTTAAGGTTTTCATTTAAAGATCAGAGGGATAACGACTAACCCGAGCCTCTTCTAGACTCTAATGGTTGCATAATGCCCGTATCTCATCGAATTTTTAGCTTTATATTTCTTGGAAATATTCAAATAAAATTATGCATAATTCATGGGCAAAGTAGTGGACTTCTCCTTCCAGAAAGATGCCGACGAACTATTTTAAAGCCATATTTTAAACACTGGAAAACTTAGCATGACGGAATATTTTAAGAAATCTTATATGAAGTAACTTTTCATCCGAATTTATAAAGCTTCGATATTTTTGCCAATAAATCTTTACTTTAGAATTTTGTGGTTTCAGCGCTCCCAAGTACTTATTTGGTTATATAGCATTTTTACATTTGTGAGAACTCTTTAAAGTTTGATAAAATGCCTAAATTTATCATCGATATTTAATGACGAATTCTAAATAAGTAGGAAAACAAAATTTTAAAAGATGAATTAATTTTTTTCAAAAAGTTTAATTCCTAATTCAATGTGCTTATTATAAAATGTATTTCGATAAATTATAACTTATACTATTTAAATGGCGTTCTTAAACAATTAAAATGTAACTTTGAATTATTTTTCAAATTAAAAGATTTCAAAATCCGGCTTCTGGCATGTAATGAAATAGATATTAGTAATTAATGTCCCCATTCTTTTTTATTTTTAATGTATTGCATTAAATTATGATTTTTATAATTTAATTTTCATTTCATAAACAAATAAAATGTATCTTAGTAAGTCTTAACGTTAGTAAGTAATAGTTTTAACTTGTTATCTTGTAAATAACAAGCTCTTAGAGTCTCCAGCTATATATCATAATAGATATATACAAGGAAATATATATCAAGAGTTATTTAACATTACATTAATTCTTTTTTATTATTGGTGTATTTTATTAAATTATAATTTTCTCTATTTGATTGCCGTTTCTTAAACAATTAAACTATAAATTATCATTATCATTCAAGTAACAAGTTTTCGGAATTTGCAAAAACAATATACTTTTAGAATCTGGCTAATATCACAATAACCGTATGCAATGAATTATATATTAAGCAATCTTTAACGTCACCTTGAATCGTTTTATTCCTTGTGCATTACCTGGAATTATAGTTTTTTCTATTTAATTGGCGTGTCTTAAAAAATTCAATTATAACTCCCAATTATATTTCAAGCAACAATATTTGAAAATTTTGCGACATATAAAAAGTAACAAGTTTTCAGAATCCAGCTGTGTATAAAAATAATTGCATGCAATGATATATATATTAAGCGTTATATAACTTCGCCTTCATTCTTAAAAAAATTCTTCTAAAATTACTTTCGAAACAGAGGAAATCGCTTTTTTAACTAACAATTTCTATGCCTGTTGTAAAAATATAATCCTATTATATGGAAATGGTTTTAAACTCAGCATTGTAACACATCATGTTACACAATATTCACTATTGTAAAATATTAAGTTATATAATGTAATATTCAATAATATTATGAAACACCTAATATTATTATGTACAAATGCAAACGTAACTTAATTTTACATAATAAAACTCAATATATATGAGTTATTAGGCAATAAAACCGATTTAGCTCATTAGCAATGAGGAAGTATATAACATAAATAAAAAATTGCCTAAAAATGTGTATCTTTATATAGTGTTGCATTGGTCATTTTATTTACCAAATATTTGTTCTTATATCCTCTATCCTATACATATAGGGTAATATAAGAAAAAAATAGTATACAATAAAAAATAAATCATAGCAGCATTATTAGTATGAGCAATTCCATTGATTGGTATTTAATATCGACTTGAATGTGATTCTCTCTTTTACTACTCAGAAATTTTCAAACTAAAAATATCATCTATTAAATTATATGGATGTTTTTTTTAAAAAAAATCATCCATATAATTTAATAGTTATGATTAATTGAATCCCACAATTTTTAATAAAATGTATAGTAATATTGTCTAGAAATCAGATTTTTTAAAATTGAAGTTTGATTAAAACTCATGTATTATAATCTTTTTCACAATAACATCAGTGACACAATGTGGCTCGAATTATTAGATGCAAGTCAGAGTAGTAATTATGAGAAACAACCATGTGTTTACAGTCTCTAACAATATGCACTCAAGAATTCAACTAGTAGAAGATTGAATAGATTAGTTACATATAGATAAAGACATATCAGAACGCTAATCGAAAATAAATCTAAATACTTTATACTGTTTAAAAGTAAGTAATTATTAAATATAATAAATTAAATTAATCTTGAAAAAGCTATACTTGTGACACAATAATGTGCATTACCATGGTTTGGGTTAATGTGTTGAATTATAATTGCTTGAAAAATTTCGTGTATCACAATCAAAAAATTCTTATTATTATTTGGCTTTAAAAAGAGTAGTTGCTTTAATTTTTCTCCTTGAAAAAGGATAAATTTATACTTGAGTTTCTGAGTTGTCATACTTATTTCAAAACTGTCAATTTTTTTTAATTTGTGATGATATCTATCCTTAAAATTAATTTTGGAGGATAAATTTGTGGTTTTAAAACGGAATCTCATTAACAAAAATAATAATAGCAAGTGGGTTTTAAAAGTTAATTGATATGTAACATATATAAAACCAACTGGTTTCCAATGATGAGAGGCCAAGAATCAGCTAAAGCCGGCCTTCTCTATGAAGGGGCGCAGAGGCAAAAAAATAATTTGTGGCCCTAAATGTTTACCAAAGTAAACAAAAATCCCGAACATTTGCATATTTATTTAATGATGCGTGATTTTGTTTTCGCTATTAATTACTCCAGGAAAATTACAATTTTTTCAATTTCTTTTTCAATACTTAGTATATCAAGAGCATTTAAGCATTATACCCATATACTTGGACGAATAAAATCCTTTATTCAATTTCAATTTGCTGAAAAAAGTTCAGCATTTACTATATATAGTATTGTAAAAGGCAATGTAGTAACGTAAGTAGCAATGTAAAGGGTTGTAAAAAATATTTCATTAGATATAGACAAAAATAGCTAGCTGATGATTTACAAGTACATTTAAACTCAGGCTTCTGGTCGCCAGACACGCTATTCTGTTTTACATGTCTGATGGCGATATCTTAATTCATAAATGAAATTTTTTCGCCTATTTATAGATATGACTGCGAGTTTTGTCTAATAAATCATCAGTTGATGCTCAGCCAGCCACATGGAAACAAGCTTGTAGACTTTTAGTATGTGTAACCTTATTATTGTTCAGATCACTGTTTTAATTATTAATTACATTGGATGCACCCATCTGTCGCCGGACTCGGATGCATGGCACCCGCAGCATCACTCAGATGGCCGGTCCTGGAATCAGATATTGGCATTTGATGACTTAGTATTATTCCTCAGCTAGCATTAACTACACATGACTGGAAATATTAAATACGTAAAAAGTTTTGAATAATAATCTTTGTTTCATTTTTGTCATAATGTGCTGGTAAAAACGGAAGATTTAATTATTGTTCTCAATAAATTCACATCAATACAATATAGTCTAAAATGAATGGTGATATTAGTGGGAATTGGATTCTGTAATGACAGTAATGATGATGATGAGCAATTTGAATGATTCAGCTATAAATTTGGGATTTAATTTCCACACATTAACCGTCTTCCCGCTGGTGTGGTGTGGAAGGCAGAGTGGGGAGACAGGTCAGGTGCCGTCCTCGTCATCTGACCGTGGTTCAAAATTACGAGGTCCTTCCCAAGATAGCCCTGAAGTTGCTTTACAATGGGACGTTAATATAACTAAACTAAACTAATTCACACATTAAACTCGAAATAATCTAAACTGCTATGTGTCAAATCATAATTAACCACTTAGGTAATCTCCCAATTAAGTTAGATCAGGTAATATTTTCATTCTGAATTAAGTTTTTCTAGTGTATATTATTGAAATGGATAAAAGAAGGATAAACGAAGTAAGATAGCAAATTTTGATCTGGTAACTATGCTAATCTTCTGAATAGCATTAGTGATTACATTGGAAATACAATCTTCTTCAAGACTTTTAGATTACATGGTAACAACAATTATAGCGTGATACTTTTAAAAAACTGTTTGTTTATTTTTTTGCTTTCTCCCTTTTTCTTTTTTCACTATATATTTTGTTCGAAAATTAGTTATGGAATAATATTTCAATCAAGTGAAATTACTTTACGGATTGAATATGACTTATTTTACTTATATCACGGACCTTATTTTCGATAAGAAGGAATGTAGCGTTGGGATATATTTTGCAACATTTTTATTTTTATTTTTCTAGGGTCAACTGATAAAGCGACTTTTATTTTGCTTTATTTGAGAACTGTGCGTGTTTT
This sequence comes from Argiope trifasciata, assembly GCA_026543055.1. NCBI lineage: Eukaryota > Metazoa > Arthropoda > Arachnida > Araneae > Araneidae > Argiope > Argiope trifasciata. The sequence goes on from JAPMOQ010056242.1 coordinate 2,729,917, forward strand.
ATGCAATTTATTATAATCCTCATGTTTTGTACAAACATTTATGACTTTATAATCAACTGTTTTGCCAGAAGAAACTTTAAAATATCCTCAATCAAATTATTAACTCCTTGTATATAAATTTAAATCCTACAATTATAATAACGAATGATGTAATAGTTACTTGCTTCCAACAGTTGACTATATAACATCATTATTACGAATAGAGGGTAATATAACGCTGATCCATTTTTTACCTATGGTTATCTCTCATAAAGATTTCTGATTAAATTATTTAGCGGTTAGGAGGTGAAAAACAATGAAATAAACTATAATATTTAAATTACCTTTTAAAACATATATTTTTGAATTAAATAACCAAAATTGCATTGCATTTATGGCCAACTAATCTTATGTTTTAAATAACAATAAAAATCCTAAAAACATATTTAAAAAAATCTTATTTCCACTTGTAAAGGTTTTTACATTGAAAAGATGTTACGGCTGATTTCCTGTTTTTATTGACTTATAAAATGAAGAAATGTCATATTTATAATTTATGAAGACTTATTCGAAGTATAAATTTTCTGGTACTAGGAAGAATAAACCAGCTGTAAAATAGGAGAAGTCGGGTTAAAACGAATTCTAAGAAATAATTTTTCTCATATAATTTTTATTATTATTTTATAATATTTTTAAGGTTATCAACTATGCATAAGGCATTAAGACGCACATACACATGCATATATATATATATATATATATATATATATATATATATATATATCAAAAGTTGTGTCCCATTTTAAAATCCTCAAATATAAAAATACTCTTTTGAAAGAATTAAAAAAATATATATGAATCAGAATTCTTTTGGAATGCATAGGTAACAAATAATTTCTACGAAAGCAAAACGTTCCAACGTTCTTCTAAACATAAACATTTTCTTCAAAAAATTCCTTAATTTTTTGTACCAAGCCCCTCCTCCACCTCTCTCACCTCAAAAATCCAAAACAAAGTGACAAAAAAGTAAAACGTTTTTATTAATACTACGAATAAAATATTAAATTGCCTGTACCTGCTCTGATGTGCACATCTCTGCTGCCAATGGTGCCCACGCTGTTTGAAGCAACACAGCGATAAACGGCTGCATGAACATCAGCCCTATAATCTTCTGGGGAAAACGGCGGAAACACTAATGCGCCGTCATGACGCATGTGACGAAGACCAGGCAAGTCATGAATCAACTCTCCATCACTCTTGACCCAAGTGATGATGGGTCGAGGCCTGCCATCGGCCACGCAAGATACGACAGTGCCACTGATATTAGAGAATTCCACTTTGTTTGGTGGCTCATTGATGAACGATGGACCCTTGGTCAGGAGATCACTGGACGTAACTGCAACAACGAAAACATAATTATTAATATGAATTAAGGGTGTAAGTAATCATGTAATAAAAAGGTGAAAAACAACTACAAAAACAAAAATTAGCTTTAAAAAATCAACAGTTGGTTTAGGAATAAATCTTCAGTAAAGTGAATAAAAGATATATTTTCTGACACTCTATTCCTTTTTTGCTTTTTTTTCTTAAATTAACAATGTTTTTTTTAGGCTTTAAGACCACTTTTTAGATACATAAACAAATAGTAAGCAAATACAAAAAATAACCCCTATAGTAAGATTCTGATTAAAGTTAAAAGATATTATTATATTATTTCGAAAAAAGCCTTTATATTAATAATTTTTAATTTTTACTTTAGTTAACCTATTATTATTGAGTCTGAATGTAAAATATTAAAAAAATGCAGATAAAAATTAATAAATATAAATGCATTTCCTCATAAACGATACTATAATTTCTAAAACCTTCAAGAACGTACTATCAATTGGGCATTTGATAAAGAATACAATTTTAATTCATATTAGCTTTCAATATTTCATATAATTATTTTTAATATTCATCCTACCGATGCATTAATTGAAATCCTAATACAAGGAGGCAATGACATCAAAGCATCAAGTCTGCAGATCTTCCACAACACAGTCAATGTAATCAAGTATAAATATGTTTTCGATTTTATGACATTAAGTGTGAAAATAAGTTTATGCCTATTTGAAAAATAGGATAGAATTGCTTCTGAAAAATTCTAACTTAAACGGTTTTTATGCGCAGATATTATACAGAATTGTCGTTTGCGCAATCTATGGAAAATGTTTGCAAGCTTTAAGAATAACCTTTTAGCCTTTTCAGAATAGTAATGAAAATTTGATTTCAGAAAGCTGTTTAGAAAAAATAATTTTTCAAATTATTTCAACATTCTTTCAGCATTTCTCTTAACCATTGATAAATCTGTAACCAATAGTGAAAGAAATGTTGAATTATGATGATATTTGTTATATCAGGACCGTAATATTTCATGGCCGTAATGGACATAATAGCATTTTAGCATAAATAAAAGCACATTTTTTCTCTAGAAATACTTTTTTCAGAACGTTTATATAAATCAGATTAAAGTTCCAATTGCTATTTACACATCAACAAGTAGTATACGTTATTTGATATGTCACTGTACACTGAAATGGTAGTGACAAAAACGACACGTCTTCCAAATAAATATCTTATTTCAGATGTAATAACAAAGCATGATATACAGCGTCTATATCTAAAAATATTCAACACCATATCTTATAGAGTATCGTTTAATGTATTTTACTTTCATTTGGAAGCAGACAAATTCCAGCGTGAATGCAAATATGTTTAGTTCAGATACTTTAATACTTGCATGACATAAAAAAAGGAAGCTCCTTAATGTCTGGGAGTGAATAATAAACATGCTACATTGAGTTTTGAGAGAGGATCATTATTCAAAAAACAATTTCTATTGCTACAACGATAGTACTCTTTACAGCAAATAGTTTTTCCTCTGACATATTCTTATATTTGACAAATCCCTCAGATTTTTAATCTTTCTTTTCACTTTTTTCTAGGGACCGATTAGATTCCACAGTTACCAAATTATAACAAATCAATACTTACCAAAAAAGGTACACATATGTGTTTTCTCGTTCAGCTATTTTTTTCAATCTTCAACGAGACCTTATTTAAACTTGCTAAATTACAATAATATGGTGTTTTCCTCGTGAATGCTTTTGTTGAAACTTTTCTAATGCTGGAAATCTATTTGAAGGCAATAAAAGTTCATCTCATCTTCTAAAGATGTTTAAAGCTGATCACATATTAGTTAATACTCGGTGTAAAAAATGTTTTCTGAACTTTATGTGAGATATTTTTTTTGCAATAGAAGTTATTATTAATAATTAAAATAATAACTCCTATAACAGAAGATAAAGGTATATAGGAAAGTACTTGTATTTCATCTGTAGGAGTTAAATTGGTTATTGATAATTTTATAAATTAGTTATTAATTGTTATATTATTAGTATTATTAGTTGTTAATTAATAAATTATAAAATTATTATTGATAAATTAGTTATTGATAATGAAATTCTTTCTTTCAAACCATCTATTCATTCAATTGAGTTTCATTATAGTGTAAAAAAATAAAGATTAGGAAACAAGTAAATTGTTGTGATTGAAAACCTTTTTGTGTAAGAAAAAATATTAAAATATATTAAATTAGAATCAGAGTCAAAATAATAATTACATTCAAATGTAATAGTTTTTTAAAATTTAGGAAACAAAGTAAGAAAAAATACCGATTTCCAAAATCAAAGTCTTTTCGACTCATTTTTTTAAAATCAAGTCTCAATGATAGTTTTCAATTTATTTTATAAAGTGCTTTATACATTGAAAGACGATTGTGAATAAATTATTTCATAGAGTTAATGGTTTTTTCAGCAAAATACTTTTAAGAATTACTTTATTTCTAAACAATTTTAGATTAATTTTCATTTTTGTAATAAATGACACAAAAGGAGAACACTTATTTTTCACAATCTTTTAATTTATTTTAACGTCTGTTGCTTTAGTAATTTTTTTGTGCAAATATTATTCATAATACACATTCCTTTAAACCTTTAGCAAAGCAAAAATTGTTGTAGCTTGAGGCATTTGCTAATATTGAACTTAAATAATCTATTCCTAAATACTTCTTTAGAATGCAAATAATAAATGAATTTTTTTTTTCATAAAAATGCTTTATAAATGTATTTTTGCAAAACATTTCTCTTTTCAATCATTTTAAAGGAAAATATTTTGAAACAACAAGAAATAATGTAAAAAATGTTTAGATACTGAATTAGTAATTAATACAGTTTAGTTTTGTTGCATATTAAAATTTATTCTTTTTATGTTTGCTGAAAAGGAGCTTTAAAAGTAAATGATGCATAATGTCAGAAACGGATTTTTGTAATATTTTATTTACCATGAAAATCCGTTAAAGTCAAGCCTGGAGTTTAGGAATATTTTCTAAATGAAAACAATTTTTTAAATAAGAAAACGATTCAAAGTGAAGATTGTTCTTTGAATGAAGTAAAACTATATTTATTTTTATATCAACATATAAAATTATTATCAGAAATAATTCTCTATGATGTTTGAAGAATTTCATCACAAAGAGTCATTTTAAACATATGTTAAAGATCCTGTCAGTGCTCTGGTCCAGGAATAGCGCATTCTACCAGAGATATGGGCATCGCAGGTTCTTGACCTGGGTTTTCCTTATCCTGCATTCTATCTATGAGGTGTGTGAAAGGACTCTTCCCTCCCGTAAAAAGGGTTGTGTAAGCGAGTGTGTGAATGTCATCTTCATATGAGCTATCCTTTCCAACGTAATGAGGATACGGCATTAAAATCATTAAAGCGCATATTGGCATCATTTAGTTTACCAATTCTAGCAAAACGAAATCAAACGAAGGAAAGAATTATTGGCAGAAAACAATTCCAAAAAGGTTCAACACAATTAATCATAATATTTTTTAAAAATCAAAGTTAGAATAATGATTTTATTGAATAATATTTTCAAATTTAAACATCCAAAGTTAAGCACATAATGTCTTTTAATTTGTAAAATAATCTATTTCCTACAAACTTCCTGTTAATTTCTCGCATTATTTTTAAAGTTCAAAATTCAATTATTAAACCTCAACAAAATAGAGACATTACTTTTTTTGATGCGATACATTTTTTCATTTACCTTTCGCTTGTTCGAAAAATGGAACTAAATGGCATATGTGCATGTCATAAATCATGAATAACCACATATCCAACAAAATTTTGGTGGGAACTTGGTCACTCACAACCAATTCGTTTACACATCATCGACACCCGAACTTCTTTTCGGTTTGCGTGCTATTTCCGTTTGTTTGTTTAAAAACGTGACTACTGATTCGGGAACGCTGGCGAAAGCTTAATTACAAGCTATATAATCGATTATTCTTGGATTGCGTGCTAAAACGGTGCACGCAATTTCGTAATCTATTCTCCAAACTTTCTATAAATCTTGATCGATTTCATTGAAACTTAATGAATCGAATTTGTAAATTATCATCCTCATTTATATCTATATAAAACTTAGGGCCTGAGACTGTTTTTTTAATGTTACGATTTTGAAGTACTGGTTTAGAATAAATTTATGATTAAATTGTAGCTCTACATCATTGATGATACTAGATTCTTGACTAAGAAGAAATGATTTTATAGACAATTGATGTAGATACCCAGTTATTGTATATCAAAATCAAAGTAACATAAACATTACTTAATACAGAAACATTTAGATATATACATCTACACACACACACACACACACACACACACACACACACACACACACACA
>JAPMOQ010056242.1:2735702-2771700 GCA_026543055.1 Argiope trifasciata
CACACACACACACACACACACACACACACACACACACACACACACACGCACACACATTCTCTAGAAATTAATGAGACATTTTAAAAATGAAATAAGTACACATATTAATTATATTAAGTGTGCCAATATTTTAAATAAATTAAATGATATTTTAATGCATCACTTTTATTTTATACTTATTATAAAATTGTAATAAAGTTGTAATTGAATTGAAAAATATGCTAATACTTTTAAAGAGAGGAGCTCTTAATCAAAATTGTTCGATATATTTTAACATCAATAATATCAGCAAGTTAAGGCAATTTATTGCGATTGTTAATTCATGCTTTCTTTTTAATTGAATGGAATTCTGAATAATATTGTTCTTCTTAATGAATGATGGGCTACATGATGCTATAATCCTTTTTATTGCAAGATGTGCAACATAATAGTACTTCTTACTGAATGACATATACTACTCTATTTCTATTAAAGAGATATTCTTTATCACATTTAAATGGGTACTATATTATTTTAATAACCAGAAAAGCTAATAATATGGGCAAAATCTCAAAAGTATATGAAGAATATATATCTTTATTTTGAGGATAAAAGTACAATACTAACTACTGGAATGTATTCAGAAAAAATTCTTTGCTTTACATATTAGACAAAGCTATCTGATTTTATAAACATTACTTAATTAAACTTGTTATATACTTCGAAAACGTATGTTTGAATTTATTGAAGATGTTTTCTTTCAGACTCACTAACTAAAAATTCAAATGAGGGAAGAAAGGAGTCAAGTTCTCATGACTGTTTTGACGAAACTTTTTTTCATTCTGATCAATACATTTCACCGACTTCGACGGATTTAAATACAGCAGTATTGTACATATAGTATTTTGTTAATGAATATGGTTTTCAAACTTATTATCTTTAAATACAGAAGATAAATCCTGAACTGAAAAGCCCGTGTTTCCTGATTTTTATTCAAAAGGTAAAATAAGAAAATTCACAATATGCAATTTTGTTTCCAAATAATAGACATAAACAGTTTTATCATCTGAATATTTTGCATGATTTTGTTCTTTTTATGACTATCAAACAGCAATTTGAGTCATGTAAGTCTTAAATAATTTCCCTGCTAATACGTTCGTTGCTTCCGCAGTTTTTCATTTCTTAATTCTTTGGTACTAAATTCTAATAATAATCAATGTAATGTGATAAATATGCTAATAAAATTAAGATCAAAATACTTAAAAAAAAAGAACGTGTAAATCATTTATGCCATAATGCGTGCGATCCTAGTGAGGTATATCATTTATTAACTCTGTTACTGACAATTTCACTCGAGTCCTCCTCAAGTGAATAATGTCATTGAAAGGAACTCTTTGATACTAAAAGAGGAATTCTTTATCATATTAAGAAGGGTAAGATGAACTAATTGGCCTGGTTGCCAGTTCAGTTATCATAGTACAAAAAGAAGTAACAGCTAAAAATCGATGAACCAAATTGAAGAAGTGGAGAAAAAAATCTCAAGTAGGGAGGGAAGGGGCGAGGTCTACACGTAGAAAGGCTTAACCCATAACGCGATGAGAGTTGAAAATAATTGCCTTAGTGCTTAGAGGAGACCGTTTCTAATTAACTTGCTGAATAAGGTGTCAAGTTAGAGAACTTCGGGAAAAAAATTTAACTCAAAGGTAATTAAGATTTTGATAAGGACAAATCGGGAAAACTCCTGGGGTTAAGGAAAAATACTAAAGAAGTGGGGAAAAAAACTGTACAGTGCAAAATTGGTTCTATTTTTGCAATTGTATTTGTCTCTTTTTGTGTTTTTTCACAACTGCAAATAAATCTAGTACGATACATTCTTTTCGTTGAGAATTCAAATTCTTTTGGATTGCAATGATTATGAAAGCAGAAAAAGGATTGCGCACTAGTTTCATTAATCATTGGATTCATTTATTTAAGTGTTTCTTCCACGGTTTATTTTTTCATTTTCATTCTTTCTTATGTACTTGGAGTTATTGTTGGCGGTAAGAACGTAAGGAAGAAATTTTTGACAATGATGCGATTTTAGGGGCATTCATTTCCCAGTTTGATTTAATTGATGCTTTTGAAATGCAAAGCGTTGCATCGTTAGAAATCGCATTGTTAACAAAATTTTATTTATTTAAAAATGTTTTACATTTCAAGTCTTTCATTTTAAACAACTATTTAAAGTTTAAAGGTCTTTCATTGTCAAAAGGGCCTCTAATTTTAAATATAAAAATTATAGAAATGATTATTGGATTTTTAAATTCATATCTAGCAGTAGAAATTAAAATTATAATGAGATAATAATAGAGTTTTAATCTACAATTTATGTTTTAAATGAAAAAGAAAACTAAGAGATAACGATACAAATAATGAATTGCTAACGAATTAATTTTGTAATATGATTTCATTTTTAAATATTTTCTATACCTCTTTTATAATACATTAGATTTCTAAATAAATAAACTGTGTTAATAAGTCGGAATCAATTAACTATACAACACAATTCTCCGTTGAAGAGGACATAAATATAGTTAATACAAAAAAATCCTAAATTATTCTTATTATAAATAATAAAATATTTTATCTTTAACGAAATAGACATGAAACATTCAATGTTTCAATACAGTTTGGGGATTTTATGGCATAAATCTTCTAGATTGATTCTATTATCATAATATTCTAAATTCCTCATTTTGCTTTGTATTGATTATAATAGTGTCTGCATTAGAAAATATTAATAGATTTTTAAACTAATTCTGATTTTTTTTTCATTTGCGAAATAAATAAAATTTGAAAGGTCACTATTTTCACTCAATAAGCCTAAATAAGAAGCCTAAATGATCATAGTATATTTTACTCGTATACTTTATGACTTATATGGGACATTATTTCCAATATTTTAACCCTGATCACTTGCATTTTCATAACAGTTATTTCACCTACATAATCAGTAAACATTTTTATATTGAATTTATAATTTTATCGATAAATCGCTTTTTAAATTAAGCTATATATTCGGATATTTTAACTGAAAAAATTTTAAATGAATCCATTACTTAGTTGTTTTCAAAATACAACAATAAATAATATAACATTCTTGATATGAATACGTGTTTCTTTTTTGCGGTCTCTTCGGTTATTTTAGATAAATCATTTACTTCATTATGAAAACAAGTAATACATATTTCAATCCTTCCGCTATACATTTCTTTCTCCATATATGGGGTATTAAAATATATTGTTATTAAAGTTCTTGTTATTGTTGTGAAGAAATTTTTTTAATTTACTACTTGTAACATTTAACAGACAGCTTAAAAAGAAATGTATGTAACAAAAAATAAAAATGTGCAGCAGACAAATATAAATTATGATGTTTAAAAATTAGTTGTCACTTTTATTCTGCGTTGCCAGAATGTATGCTTAAGATTTTATCTTTACTAACTATAGGAGAAATTATCAGTGCTCTATTACATGTATCATTTGATTTAGAATTAGGAAATTTGATATAGGTATAGATATAGAAGGGCGATGGTATATAATTTAGACGATTTGCTTCAAATTTTAACTGTGACTTTATCAGTTCAAAATTTTACAATAATTATCTGTTATATTAATATTCTAATTAATTACAATAATATTCCATTTTATAGAATTTGGTGTTTTTAAAGTTTTTTTTTTAGTTATAATTCTCAAAAAAGTCCATGCGCAAAGTTATTGTTACATTAATTTAAATTCCAGAAATATATATTTTTTGTGATACAAATTTCATATAAGCGTTTTTTCTAAAATTCTGTAATTTTGTTTAAACTTCATTAAACTTAAACTTTCTATCTATGAATTATAAATAATGAAATTCAAACACTTTTATCGCTTCATCATGCATTTAATCAAGAATTTAATCGCATAATCATCTTACATTTTGGAAGCTTATTAAAAATAATTAAACATATTTTCTGAGCAGTCTGTATAAAGAATTGGAAATAAAAATCGCATTATCATGAAAAGTTATTTGGAATTTTAAGTTTGCTTAAGATTTAATGGCATTGGTTTATTTAGAGACATAATAGGTGCATGGTTACTAAAAACTTTCCTTTAATGTATGTTATAACTTGATACTTATAAATACTTCTATAAAATAGCTATGGATTTTAAGATATTAATAAAGTATTTAATCAAAGTAAATTTATTCATTAATTAACAGCTGAACCAACTGGACATCCACCAAAAACTTTTTCCCAAAAATGGTGACTTTTCTAAGTATATTTAAAACATAAATAAATTTAAAAAAATAAACAGCAGAATTTTTTTGTTATTGCTCCTTGCTTTTGTTTGCCTCTAATTACTTTCAAAAACAAAGTATTTGGAGAAATATTTGCTTGAAAATTTTGTGTTAATCAAAACAGGTATTAAAAAACGAATAATTTCTCTACTTTGTTCTAATATTATTATCGATATCATTTCTGAAATCCATTTCGCAATTTATATACTTTTTCAGTCACAGTTTCCAAAGGAAGGTTGTTCATCTCATCGTTTAAAATGCATTAGAATTCTACTTTAAATTTAATTACATTTCCCTATATTCTCCGTGAAAAGAAAGAATTTAAATGGATGAAAATACCTCAAATTATTTATCTGTGATGTTTTATTTTTTCTATCATTTTTCCTTAAAAGTAAGAAGCGATCAATTCCTTTCGATTTAAACCCATTCCCCTAGCAAAAATCCATTAAAAATTAGGATCCAAAAAGCATAGATATACGCAATTATGCATTTAAAAACCATTTCTGTTCAAAGATATTTTTTCACCAAACTCGATTAAAGAATACTTTAAACTCTTTCCGATATGTTAAAGTGTAAAATCGATGGATATTATAATCATATTTACATCCCTGTCGGTAAACAGGATTATCAGAATATTTCATAATAAAAGACATTTTTTTACCCGATTGCCAATTCAAATAGATATTATCTTTAGTTTGCTAAAATATTCAGGAAAAGTAGCGAAATAGATAAAATGAAAAATCAATGCATACTTTTTCGCTACTTTCTATCATTCATCGATCTTTAAGAGCAAACTGTGAAAGTCCAATTATTGTAATATGTATAGGTTCATAAATTTTGTACGATCATTAATGGATTTGAAATTGTAATGCCAATACCCCGTTTTCTCAAGATGGTAGGATCTTATCCTTTGCACGCGATAATAATCTTAATTAATTATTCAAGAAGAACTCCACTTCTTTGTAATTTTCGACACTTTGAAAGGTGCTATTATTGCTTCGAATGCATAATTTCTAAAGACCTTGAATAATCCGTACCTAAACCTCTGGCTGGCATGAAGGTCCTTAAATGTGCCTCTTCTTATAAAGAGTACATTAACTTTTTGTCTAGGGCATTAATGCTGTTCTCATCATCATTAGTGATGACCTGAGAAAGTCTTGTATTAAGAAATTAAACTATATCTGATGGTATAAAAAGTGTACTTATAATGATTCTGACCACAATTACATTATCATATAGGCCCATAGCTTAATTAAGAAATGATGTTAATTTTAGCTCTGACTTTCTGAAAATATTTCCGTATTTTAAAAGCATACTTTTGCTTTTTATATTAAAATATTTTGAGTTATTATTATAATGATAACCATCAAATAAAAATTTACATCAGATTTTGAAATATTTCAAAGTAAGATAAAATTAAAAGAAAAATTAAAAGAATGATTTTTAACTTTAAAAAATCCACAAATATTGCCTTTAAGAAAATTAACCTAAATTCGTTTAATTTTCTAATTTCCTAGATCGTCTGATTTCAGGTTATGTAACGCCCGAATCTCTGTTTCAGGGATAAGAAAAAATTATATATCCTCCATTTAAAACCTGTAATAATACCCAGTGTTCTCAAAGTAATGTGGCAAAATAGGATATGTGTCACTCACGGATACTAAACAAATGCACGTTTGGGGATTTTTGTGAATTATCTTGTCTCTCTATCCCATAAGTCCGAGTGCATGAAAGAGTGTAGCTAATAAGTTATTCAATCAAACTCAGTTAATGAAAGTAAGGAAGAATTTTGCAGTGATATAAATGCCTCTTGAACGCTCTTTTTAAAATTCCTTTTTAAATTCATTACACACACCCACACCCACACACCCCCACCCCCTTACCCCCCCCACACAATTTTGTAATGTTGTATTTTCTTCAGATTTGCAAATCATTATTTAATTTTCAGAAAAATAAGTATGCAAAGAGGTGACCTAAAAGCATTCTTAAAATTATTCGCTTGACACATAATATATCGTGGGAGTAGCATTCCAGCTTGAGAATTTTGAAATTTACCCACAGGCTTTTTAGTTAAAGAGGCTTAGCAATTTTGGGAGTATCGGATTCCTCTAAGTAGAAAAAAACAGTACTGTATTATCTAGATATATGATAAAGTTACAGATTGAACATAATTTTAATTCAATTACATATTAAGTAATATTTAATAATTTAAAGCAATTTATTTAAAAATAATGAAAATGCATCATGCGAACTCATGGAATGTTTTAAAACCAAATTAGGGAAGATATAATATTATTTTAATGAGAATATATAAACTCAAAAACCAAGTTATCAATATTTAACAATAACATAAAATTATATACTTAAATAATCTATACTAATAGTACACACGTAGACAAAAATGAAATTCAGTATGAATACACAACTGTAATATTCTCTAAAACAATATTCGTGTATGAAAAACAATTTTGACGGAAATTCGAAATACATTTGAAAAATCCAAAACGCATTCTCAGTTTAAGCAACAATCAATTAAAAATTTAACAGAATGCTTTCAATTTAATTTGTTGGAGGAAAGTTAACCTCACCAAAACTAAGTTAAAGCAAATCAATTATCTTAAATCAAAAGGAATTTCATTAATCTAAAAGATAAGTAGTTGGTCATGGAATCTCATGCATAAATGATGAAAATTCTTGCTTCAAAATATATAACAGATAACTATTTGCATTTAAATGAAATAAATGCACATTTTGTTCATTTTATCAATGATATTATTTAATTTTAAGCTTTGTTATTCAAGTAAAGAAAAAGTCAGAAAAGGATAAAACTAATACACTGTATTAGTACACGAAGTTTTATAACATTTATAAGGTGGTTAATATTGTGAATGCCGATACAAAATTGCTGGTATAAACTATAAAAATATTATTGAAATATTGGCGCTTTACTTTTGGCTTTTAATAAAAAATATTAAAACACAACTTCAAAATTTATATAATCGAAATGCCTAAGATATTACAAGAAGTTCTGGTTTATGATTTAAAATGTGTATGGTATTATACATGAATGGTAATATGGTAACTTTTAAGTCAAGTTAGGTATATATGAATGATTAACATAATGCTTTAAAAATAAAAATCATAGCAATAAGTACAAAATTACTATGGACTACACACTGAAATGTATTGTATCCCACTATAATAGTGGAATTTAGAGTCAATATCTTTTTTTTATGAATTAATTGATTGCATCAAAAATTATGATTCAAAGCAAAAATACTTTATTAGTTAATGAATAATCAAAAGAATAGTAATCCTATTAATATAAGATGTTACAATACATATTCCTGATCGTCTGTATTCCAAATTCGAAAAGTTGCCTATGTGATATCAAACAAATATTCTTTCGCATTTTGCGCTTAAGGAAAATAAAATTAGAGAGTTAAATTTTCGTTTGTTTGTTTTCACTTTTCATCATTGTTACATAACACAGCATTTTAAAATTTAAAAAAAATCAGAAATTGTTTTGTTTTAGGAGATCTAGCTCAATCCATTAATGTATGAAAATATTTTAGGCTTTGCATATGTGTTTTTATATAATTGAAAAATTCCCAAAGTTAGAGGAAGGATAATTTGGGCATAAATATTCAATATATAGAATATTATGCATTTGGCTTTCAAGTAATGAAAAAAATGTTGTAAAATGTTCTTTAAAGTACAAATAAACTTTAGTGGAATAAGACAAAAAATTAAATGAAATTATATTTAACAAAAACCAATTTACTGAGAAAATATACTTACTTTAATTTGTTATTGAATAATCAAAAATCTTGAGCGGCTTTTTCATATAAGGAAGACTATAGGGTTTATCTTTAATCCTATATTAGAGATATATAGATAATTTGATACTTAATTTATTTTTCATTAAATACATTTCTTCATCTATGTATTTTAAAGAAATATTCCTAGTGTAAAATTATTAATTATTATACGTAAGAAGGGTATGTTTCCTTATAAGTTATATGCAAAAACATCAGTATAAACATGTAGAACAACAGAATAACAAGCTAAAAAATAGCTGTTATTATTTGTTAACATTGTAATTAGACAGCAATAATCATATAAATGTAGTAATATAGAAAAAATTAGCATATAAAGTATCATTTTATATTTTTGGGTTGATTTATTATTATTATTGAATCATGGGAAGATTAGTGAAATATATTTAAGTACAACATGAAGTGATTAATTAACTAAAATATATTCATTGCTGATTATTATAAATACATTTTAATCCCAAATATATCCCATAAATTGATAAATTAGCCTGCGAATTACTTAACATACTTGACAGCAAATTGTCACTTCAATTTGTTGGTCGATACCTCTGATTTAGTTCCTTGTGTATGAAATGAAATGTGATTATACTAATAGAGTGAAATTAATTCGATTTTACGTGGTAAGGTAAAAAAATGCTCATAATTTCTTAGAAATGGAAGCTCTTTGGTGAAAGAAGAAATTAGTTTTATATGTGGTATAAATTTGGAAATTCACTATGGGGATATTGAAAAAACAGAAAGCGCTTTTTTGTGTATATAACTATCGTTCTAAATTTTTTTTAAATTTTGAAAATCAAGAACCTTAGAGGACAGAATTAGATTTATTGAATTGCTCAACAAGAGAATGAATCATATTCCTATAATTCTCATTTCTATGAACAATTTATAATGTAGGCTTACTAGTAAAATATAGAGATTTTTCACTAAAATTGCAATTCTTTAATTATGAGATCTATATGCTTAAAATAAAAAAAAGTACGATACTTAAAAGAAAGAGAATTTTTGAATGTATGATACAAAAATTTATGAAAAACTGAGACATCATGAATTAAGTATTGTTAATTTTTTTAAATCATTGAAAAAAACATTAAATTTTAAATACTTTAAATTTGTTGCTATTAAGAAATATGACGATGCGAATATATTAATAAGGAACACACACACACACACTCATATATATATACATACATACATACATACATATGTATATATAAGCAGTACTCTTTTTATCAGTAATTGAAGGAAGCTGAAAGTTTTAAGTTTTGAAATGTTTGTTATAAGAAATTGCTCATTTATATTTGTAAAAGCGAATGTTGTTTATTTACTATAAACTATATGGATACTACATTTGGCTCACATGATTATGGAGCGGAATATTTCTATTAACGTTTTGAATTCCGAATCAGATAAAAAACCACGCAGGTTTTTAAATGTTTGCTGCTACATATTCCAAAAAGTATTGCCATATAAATACATATTTAAATTAAAATTCTTATGTTTTTCCTATTAAAAATATGGCGAAAACACTCGCTAAAATAATAAAGAAAATTAATATTCATTAAATAAATAATATAGGGTAACAGTATTAATTGATTCAAAATACTCTATTTTGTAATGTGTTTCTTCTTTCGAAATCAAGTAACATATTCAGTATTCGCAATATATGTCTGTTCCCAGTTTTATTCTTTCTAGACAAAAAGTTTTTTTAAGTGCTATTATTGTTCAAAATTACAGGCAAACAATAAAGGAGAAAATTATAGATATGATTGCATTTATGAAAATAACCGAAATTAAACGAGATTTCGTTTGCCATTTCCGTTCATATAAATAAAGTTTTTAAACATAAATAAAGATTTTAAAAAATCCTTAGAGATATTTTACTCTCAATTGTCGATTAATATTTAGATACAAATGAGATTTTCCAACGTTCCATGGATTTGTCCTCCGGAAGGTTCCATTTCAAAAGAAACGGAAAATAATTCAAATCTAGAAAATTTTGAAGAATGAGGGAGAAAAAGTTATGTAAATGGCATGAAACAAGATTCTTAAGGCATGATATAAAATAAAATATTTTGTATTATTCATGGAACCTACCGATTGATTAGATTTAGTGTTGGAACGAAAGCAAAACAGCTGTAACTGATTCATATATATAAAGAAATACTTAATTCTAAAGAAATGGAAAATACTGACCTAATTTTTATAAATGTTATTTACATTGGTTCTTATTTTTTAGTAGAAAGAAATAATTATGCTTTAAGGATATTGTTACATTATATTATTACGTACTACAGTATTAATAACCAATACATATCACTTCCTGTCTTTTTTTTCAAATTTTATCTTTCCAGCTTTGAATAAAAAGCATATATAGTTTGGAATAAAAATTTTAAACTAAACAATTTACAGAGGGTTTAAAAAGTTTGTTTGTTTGATTGTTTGATTTTTTCTTCTGGTACAGGGACCAATATTATCCAAGATGTACCAAACTCGTGTTAACATAAAATATGGAAAAATGATTAATTAAAATTGGTAATTAATTGGTTAGTAATTAATAAAAATTAAATATTATGCCTGTGATTGATATCAAGTAACAATGAAAACACATTAAAATTGTAAGGATCGCCAATCATTTTCAAGCAATTAAAGTATGGACAAACATTATATCTTTAACTTTAATTTCACTATTACAAAAATTAGATTTATAAAAACTATACGAATTATGAGTTATGAGATTACAAATTATTAAAATTTAATAAATTATTTCCATTACTAACACAGTCTTTGAATGGTTTTGATCATTTAAAGATTTAAGATGATATGCTAATTCAAAAAAATTAATGATTGTTTATAACTTTAAAAATTGTATTTGGTTAATGTAATGGAGAGTAACTAGTTAAAAGTTATTTAAATAAGTTTAATGATGATTTTGTATTGGAATTTAGATCTAAGAAAAAATGAAACTACACATTCATTCATCCATTCATGCGCACAAAACTTTATAGAGAATTATATGGAACTTTACAAAATGTACGAGGTGCCAAAATGTTAAGCAGAACTTTGGTAATTTATAAAATTACTTTTGAATATGCATAACATATTCTTTTTATTAAAGATCGAAATCAGCAAAGACTTGTAAATTGCAAATTATTTTCTTATCCCAGGCTCATTGATTTAAAAAAAAACCCAACAAAATTAGTAAACAGTTCACCATTTAGTATTACTTATTCTACAAATTTAAGAATATGTCATCCCTTAAAGCAATATCTGATACTCAAAAATGCTTTGACCGTTTAATTATTATTTAAAAGCCTCGAAGGAATAATGATGGAAAGTGGTTTAAAATGACATTCAGTTTGGTTTCAAAAATAAAGGAAATAGAAACAGATTGCATTTCCTGTTACAAAGTAGCTCATTTATTGCTGATATAATAGCTGCTAGTTAATAAAATAATAATCTAGTATCAATAAATGCAAATTTATTTGATATCATTGCATACTTCCTAGCTAATAAAAGGGCAATGGATTCTCATTATTAGAAAAAGATTGTTTTGACAAAAATAAATCGCAAAGTTAATTATAGGAAATTAAGCATCTTTCTTTCCGAACTGACTAAGCATCCCATACATTAACTAAAATTTTATGTGGGATAAGCTATAATAATTTTAAGAGATAATTATATCATAATAAAAGCAATCTTTTTTGTTTAAATTTGAGATTACACAAAGGATGCCAGCCTACTCTATGTAACATTTAATCCTTTTTATTATTACACTTATTTAAAGTAGAAAATCGTGTTGAGGAAATGCGACAAATAGAATCCGGAGGATTGTACTCTTTCCTTTTACAGAAATGTAATAAATAATGTAAAATTTTTTCAATTTTTGTAATTTTTTTGAGATTTTCAATTATAAACTAATTTTGATTCTTTTATTTTTACATTATAGACTTTGTTACAATAGGTTCAGAGAAATTAATTAAACTTTCATTCGAGATTTAAAAAAAGTATAAATAATATTCATAGTGAATTTTCATTACAAGAACATCTTATAAATTCTAGTGCGAAATACTTTACATTGCCTGTACAAGAAGAAGATTCCTATACTATATATATTTAAAGTTGATTTTATAGCAAAAATATGCACATGAAAGTGATTTTATTATATCTTTATTATATTATATTATATTTTTATTATATTTTATAAACTAGACAAGCGAGCCACCCCGATAAGTAAGTTAACAAAGCTGATTTCCTATATGAATGCAGTGCCATTTTGATATACAAAGTACACATGAGACACTATGGTCAAATAATATAATCTCACCAACGAGATAAATACTAACAGAGTATATAAAATATTCAAATAACCATTTTTATCAAGTAATCAATTTCATCAAAATTCCAAATAAGAATTTTTCTTACCGTTCGGTTCTGTAATATAAGCATTCTTTATAGAAAAGTGAACAATGAGGTGTCTATGTATCTACAAAGTATCTAGGTGCAATTCTGTTTATGAGAGGATCCAGTAATGATTACTGCGGGAGTATTACAGAACTAGATGCATCCAGATTTGCATCTAGTACAGTTCACTCAGAATCCTTGCGTCTCTGAGAGAGATTTATTTTACTAAGTATATTTTATTTTCTTCTGAATTAAATAAAAATTATTTCATGGAAATAAATGCACATTGCAAAGTATTAATGCTTGAACCATACTAAACAAATTACTGTTCGAAGGACAATATTAACATAGCTACTTGCTGCTGATTCTAAAATTTGTATCGTTATTTATGTTATCAAGTGAATGTTTGTATATTTTATGCAATATTTTATTTTATATTTTATAATAATAAAGCATTATAAGAGTGAAATAATTTAGAGATTTATCGAATCATTTTATTTACTATATTGAATTAATTAACTCTTCAAAGTAATTTATATTTTACAAAAAGATATGTCTTTTGTTTTGAGTTTCAAATCCAGAAAGGTTTAAATAAAAAATATTTCTTGTTACGTACCTTTATTCTTCATCATTTTTCTTATACTCCATTTTTTTAGGAATGATTATAATATTAAATTAAAGTACTTTCATTCAATGAGTTTTCGAAGTCACTTAATAATGCAAATTTCCTATGCTTTTTATATTATTTATGAAATATATTATTATATATTATGGATATTTATTATAAAATGTAAAAATTTAAAAAGATATAAAAATTATGCTATATTCTATATCTAAATAAAATGGCAGAAATGTGTGTTTTTGTCTCATATAATTTTCAAATATGATTGAAAGTGGGAAGTTTATGTTGACATTTAAATGTTTCCTTTGTAATAAAGAAACAATGCAAAATTTAAATGAATGGGAAAGATTATTTTGATGAACAAATTCATCATTTCTTCTAATTTTCGTTAAGAGAGCAATTATTGATGATTATTACAATCGCTATTTACACAATATATTTAGCTGTTCAATGTTCTAAATATCGCACAATATTTTAAAGGTATCGTAAAAAGATTAAAGATTATCTTCTGTGTATATGGAAACGGTTCTATATCGCAATGTAGCAGTTATTTCAGAGTATTCAATTTTATTTATCATAAACTATCTATAAATATTATAATTTTGTTCAAATAATAAACTATTTATGTCTTTTCAACAGCATTTGGGATCAGAATCAAGACTCAAATTTTAATCGGAAAATTTTTTAGGAATTAGTAGTTTTCCGGAAAACTCTTTAGGAATTAGTTGTTTTCCGGAAAACCATAAACCATCCATTGGACCCGAATTTCAATTTTAATCAAAATTATTGTTGGGATTTTAGTTAACCTTTGCACGACACGCACAAATTATTTTGTTAAAATTGGAATAACTGCAATTTATTGCGTAATCGACAATTTTTAATGCAATTAAAAGCTTTAGAGAACTATAACTAAAGTATGCTAGTTAAAATTTAATAATTATTATGAGTTTAAGTATATGTTTTGGAAAATTTTCTCTGCTGCATATTTCATGTTATCCTTGATCATATATCACATTTAGTTTTCAAAGTAGCTACACGAAATGTATCTGTAAATTTATATACTCCCATTACATATAAGCAAAAAAATCTAAAATGATTTTAATTTATTTGAGTTTCTAGCTATGAATTACGATTCACATACTTTGCTAAAATGTTATACTGATAATAAATGAATGAAGCTTTATTCTGTGGTGAACAATGCAGGAAATCAGCCATTCAATGACTGACATGCATTGAAAACAAGATAATTATATATATAACGAAATTATTTTAGATACACTCATAAATAAGTTCAAAGCAGCATTATTAAAAATTTTATGGAACTTATAACAATAAGCATTATAAAAGACTTTTTAAACATTTATTTATAAAATATGATATTTCGTAAAATAAATGTATTCATTTGAATAAATTTCAAAAATCATGGTATTCTCAATATTCTTTTCAGTTATAGAATAAAGTTAGAATGAAGCACAAGCAAAATAAATTTGTCTCATTTCATATATATTTTAAACTATTATTCTCTAAATTTTATAAATAAATAAAAACTATTCTGATTATCTCTAGGAACAATAACATATGCTTTTGTGAAATGTACGAGTAATTATTGCCGTTAAGGAAAATATAATCTTATATAGACAATAAGCAATTTCATGAACATTTTATATAATATGATTAAGAGAAAAAAATATTTTTAAGAAAAAAAATAAATTTTACAAATAAAATATGTCTCGAACGAGATATTTTTGAATTTAATTATAAATTTCAAAGTATAGTAACTTATGAAATAAATTTCAGAATACATAAGGATTTTTCTGTACCATTATATATCTCGTTGCAGAAGTTGATACATATTGTTACTTTTGTATTCTGGTATTTTGATACACCAGGAAAACATTACAAAATGCTTTTATTAAGTATTCTGTTTCGTATAAACCGTTTGCAATTAGAGAGAATAAACATTAGGAAAATGTTAATATGATATTTTCGAAAAGATTGTGAAACATATTTATTATTATAAAATTTAACTAAATAATTCCAGCTGAAATTGTAAAAATGTTTTGTAAGAAAATTTATGAATAGATATATTTTCGAATTTTCCTGTTTCTATTCATGCTTAAAATGGTTAAATTTTTCAAATAACTAAATTATTTTCAAAAATAACTGCAGATATAAAATAATTCTGAAGCTCAGAAATGCTTGAACATACTTATTATTTCAAAATCATGCAATTAATAATTTTCTGAGAAATATTTGCTACTCAAATAACATCGCAGAACATAAAGATTACATTCGTTTCAGAATAATGCGTTCAATTTCTAAAGCATTTCAACTTCTGAGAAAATGTAGGAAGCTATAAATGGATTGGTAGTTAACGGGTTTGCGTTTCTGAGAAAATGGCGTTGTTTTAGAATTATGAATGTATTTGAAAATATACTAAAAATATGACTGTTGGAATTAAAATGCTTACTGCAATATTTATACATTAATTATTAATATGTATAATGAGTAAAGATTACACACACACATGTATGTGTGAGTATATATATATATATATATATAATATGCATGCATATTTGCTGCTGAATAAGGTAAGGAATCATTGCAAATATTTTGAGAGCGATGATATACGCGAATTTGATTAAGGGCAAATTGTAATATCTCGAAAACTCTGAACAAATATCCACAACAGTAGGCATAGTAGATTGTTCACAATCTGCCATTGTTAGTTCTGAGAAAATAAATAAATGAAGGTATGTATACCAATTTGTTTGACTTCCACGTAGCACTAAAATAAAATGACATGAAGACTGCCCCCGCCCCCCAGATAAATGAAACCGACAGCAGACAGTGGATCGGCTGATAGCTCAATATATTTCTGGTCCAAATGCAAGAGTTTCAAAACATATAGTTACATAGAACTCTGTTGGATCTTAAGAATATATAAAAATATATCGGCCACTTTGGCCTGTGGAAGGAAATAGGAAAAGTTTTGAATATATATTGCCAACAACTCTATATGATATGCTCTTTATTTCCTGGTCAATACAAAGTCACCTGCAATCTTGGACCTAAATAGGACGAAAATTTGAGCATTTATAATATGTATTTAAAACAAGTTTTATTATCTTGAAATATTTTGGAATTTTCTATGATTACATCGGTATTTTCCTGTGTGAAGTAAGGAATTTTATTATTATTCCTTTCATTCTCTTCAAGTCTGAGTGTTCAAAACATAATTTCATATTTATTTATTTTTAGGTAATTCTGTAAAATGTATGAATTCAACCATTCAACCATTCATTTAATATCGTGACAAAGGTATATATATATATATATATATATATATATATATATATATATATATATATATATATATATCTGTTTTATGAACATAAATTTGTAAAAGACCTCGCGTTTTTGACGTATATAAAATCAGAGTATACTAATATTAATAATTATGTTTAATGGAAATTTGATAATAACTGTTTTAAAATACAGCAATGTACTTACAAGATTTGTCCTATAGTCTAAATTCTCATAATTTACAAATGTAAGAAAGGAAATAGGTAATAAAACAAAAAAAAAACTTCGTCTTAAAGTTAAAGCACATTATCATTCTTTAGTTTTTTTGATAATAAACTGTTGTTCTGTCCCCAAATTAAATTTTCACAGACAATGCGATTCGATTCGAGCAAAGTTTCAGAAAAACATCCTTATTTATTAAAAGAGAAAAGTCTATTTCCTTCTTGAAATTAATATATATTTTTAAATTAAGCTTATACAATTCAAATATGCAATTTCAAATATTAGACTTCTGCTATTAATTATTGCTTTATATCATCCGAAATATTATAAAAATTATTACAAATAAAATGAGATCATTTATAACTCTATCCTTTTTTTGCATATTTTCCCTTTTAGTCTTGATTTTTTATGAGATTTCTTGAAAAAAAGTTTCACCAACAGCTATATACTCTTAAAAAATTGAAACAAAGAACTGAATGAGAGGACAGGTCAAATTAAAATTACAAGAGAGCAAACAATAAATTGGGTGAATGATTGATGATATAACATGATGTTCTTTAGCGGAAACATGTCTTCAAGATTCAACTAAAAATGTGTGGGATTCTTAGATGAAAATTGAATTTTTCATTGATCATCAATTATAAAAATATGCTCTTTTTAGGAGTAAAACAAACGGTTCCTTTGTTATAAAATGGGATTTCATTCTATAAAATTACCCCTGGGTATATTTCATAGAATTATTTGAAGATTATAATGAAACCAGTCATGGGCTGTATTAATTATTCGTGTTAAGATAGATAACAACTCAGCAAGCACAAATTAGAAAAGTTTATTTAACTTTCCTGATTTAAGAGCATTTGCAGTCACATGATTACAAAATAAAGAACTTAAAAATTTTCGGACTCCTATTTATGGTTTAATTGAGGTTTTTTAGTGTGTGTGTGGTGTGGTTTTTTCAATCATAAGAATTTGATTTTTTATGTAATTTCCATTAAAATATTATATGTAGACATTAAAGGTTATCAGAATTTTTCTCTAGAAAATTATAGAAATAAAAAAAAATAAAACTTCAAACATAATCTGACTGAAACAGTAATTCAGAGCTAACTTCTTAGAATTATAGAAAATCTGAAAAAAAATGATCTAACAGGAAAACTTATTTCTAAAAGATTGCACTAATAATAGGTTATTCAAACTTGCTTGCAATATACTGAAATATATATTTTAGAAAAGAAATACTCAAAAAAGGATCTCTCAGATCGAGGTATAATTGATTGCATTATTTAGAAATTGAATTGTTTTCAACATTAGCGATACCAATTTATCTGAAATGGAGTTTTTATCTGCATTTATGTATTTTTAAAAACTTTCATTAGTTTTTTACGACCTAATACCTTTTTTGTATTGAAATCCAAACTGTTTTAATTACACATCAATGATTTAACCATCTTATTATTCATTACTATCGAGAATAAAGGAAGAAAGGAAAACTGATGAGGATGTTAGCTACCAGTATTGCAGTTTTTATAAGAAATATGAAACAGAAGATATGCTTTTGTAAAATATAATTTTCATTTAAATAATTATTTGGTGATTCGTTAATTGAACAGCTGTCATTAAAAATTTTTGAGTGGCGTCATGAGATTTAACTTCATTGACATTATAGAAGGACATAAATTAAAGTAATATTAGGATATTAAAGTAACATGACTATTAAGCATTACACATTTTCATGCCTAAATATATTTTAAAGACCTTCA
The DNA here is from genome assembly GCA_026543055.1 of Argiope trifasciata. Taxonomy (NCBI): domain Eukaryota; kingdom Metazoa; phylum Arthropoda; class Arachnida; order Araneae; family Araneidae; genus Argiope; species Argiope trifasciata. Next base: position 2,754,153 of record JAPMOQ010056242.1, read on the forward strand.
TGACACAAGTTATACTTGATATTTAACTGATATTAAACACAAGCAATATTAACAACTACCCACGTACTCCTAAGATTGGCTGTTTAAAAATTTAAAGCAATAACTCAAAATTATTCCTTTTTAATACAGAAAATTTATACGTTTTTTTTTTTCTTTTTTAAATATGTTATAATAAATCATCAAAACCAAAAGTAAAGCGTATTTATGTTATTTAAAATTGATGATGCGATTTTATGAAAAAATTTTGATGCTAAATAATATTTGAAATTTGAATGAAATTTTAAAGGACGTTATATTTTATTTTACATAACGAATAAACTATCAATTTCTGTTCAGTTACATTATTGATTATTTTTATTAATTGTTTTCTAAACTGCTATTTATTTCTGCAATATAAAACAGTATGTGATTCTATTGGAATAAGAGATTTATTATATAAATACAAGATAGTAAAAGGTATATAATTACTGAGGACATACATTTATGCGGCATTTAGAAATTGGGTATTTTTTTAATTTTTTTTAATAGAGAACTAATGAGTACATCCCCTTCACATAACGATCATATGGTTTTCTTTTCAAGTATATATTTCATACAGTTGCTTTTCTTGCTTTAAGAATGTTTTTAATCAACTAACTTTGTATCATTTTTACAATATTGTAATATATAAGCATATTATAAATATATAAGCATGCACTTAAAATAAAACTATCTAATTTTCATTATTTATTCGATCATCTTCTTGGAAGCTATATTAGTTCATAATTTCATTAGTAGCTGCTATGCAACTCTGAATTATTTATAATTGTTTTTCCTTATTCTTCTAGATTTCTACCATACTCTTGTTTTGGTGAAAATGTATCAATATTTATAACCCACCATTCCTCTATTGCCATGTTTTTTCGAGCCTCTTATTGCCCAATTGTCAACGACATATGTTTGAAGGCATTATACGTTTCGACTGCGGACACCGCAATTGTTTTTTAGAGTCAGTTCTATTTTTTTTCTCTATATCAGGTAAAAGATTTAGGACTTCTTAAAATCTTTCAAGTGATTAAAGACAGTTGGTACTGCATTAAAGAGGTCGAAATAAATATTGAGAAATTTCTATGTTCAATAATATCTATATGAGATTTTCCTGAAAAGATTTTTTAAACTTGCATAGGGAAATGATTGTTTATTAAATGAGAATGATGTTTTCAAATATTTTGATAAAAATGAGCGAAATTCATGTAATAAATATGAAGACAGAACAGTAAAGGTCTAATTGTAATAATTAGGGCTTAGTTTATTTTTTTAACTTTTATTAAAATATTCATGAATCATTCCGTTTATAGTGATATTTGAAATATATCTAATTATTTTTCAAATGTTTGTGAAGAAAATATTTGTTTAAACTGTTGCTTTGACTTTTATACTTTTTTATTATATTCTAATCATTTAATAATTGTTTAACCTTCCAGCGGGTGTGGCCGTCGTAACAACACGAAAGCTCACGCGTATTTCTCACATACTCTATAATAAATTGTAAATTTTCAAAAACGTAATTAATAAAATTTTATTGTAAATTAAAAAGCTTAGGATCAATAACTGCATTCACTTTAAAAATTTTTTACTTAAAAAGAAGCAGAAACTATATAAACATAGATTGTAATAACAATATAAAATGACTACAGGTTAACTGAATTGATTTAAAAATTATATAAATGAAATTTTCGATATTTTGACAGAACAATTAGCACATAAAATTTAGAAGTGCAGAAATACAGAATGTATGTATAAAAAGGAAAAAGTAATTGAAAGTTAGATATGAAAAATAAGAACATAGTTTCATTGTTACTTCATTGCAGCGTTGCAATACGAGCAAATGTGTTTAGTGTGCTCCAAACATATAAATTTCTGTCAAATCTCACAACCAAACCTCGTGATTCTAGTCCACTTTTCTTTTTGCCAGAGTTTTTTCCTTGAAGTCGTATCTGCCAATTCAATGCCTAGTTCGGGTTTTCTCTTTTGCACTTTTAATTTTTGCTTACTTTTTAGAGATGTGGGTGCTTTTTGAACATTTACTTTCGTAAATGCATTTATTAAGTGCAGCTGTCGTCAGTCTAAAACAGTACGGATTTATTTGCAAAATAATACAAAATTAGATTGACTAAAACTTACAAGAACGGTCACGCGTATCTCTCAAATCTGATCGGCAGAGACCTATTAACGCCCCAAACTTACGACGACAACTGAAAGTAGGTCAAAGGACGGGTGACAAATAGCCAAAAACAGGCGTTCCCAGTGCCACCATATCTGAAGGTATAAAACGAAATCCATCTCTAGTGTATCTCTCACATACGCTGGAAGGTTAAATGTTTACTTTATCCTACAAGGGAAGAAAAATGCGTTGAAATTGACATTTACACACTCGTACGCCTCCTACTCCTGACTTTTGTAAAAGTAGATTAATCTAAGTTTTCCATTTATTATGCTTTTGAGAAGCAATCGAAAATTGGAAACAAAGGTGTTTTATCTCAAACTGTAAGTGTTGGCGTGTTAAGGAAACCAAACAGCTCTCTTAATCAAAGAATTTCAGGCTTTTAAAGCTTTCCAATACAGACAGCCTTAAAAGGTAATACTCAAAGAACAAGGCTTCCCTAACAAAGATTAACTGGTTAAAACCTGATTTCATAATTTGATGCAATGATTTCGAGATGGTTTGGATTTGTACATTTATCATAAAAATGCTTTACATTTTTGTATTAAGTACAAAGATTAAGACTATTTGTCTTAGAAAAATTCAAACTTTCTCTTTAAGATTTTTGTAATGTAATTTAATTATTAATATATTTTATAACCTTCATACTTTGAATGATTATATCTTGTATATTATCTTAATTAAATAAAAAGAAATAATGATATATTTTCTGAATGATTAAAATAAATAAAATAGGAGATTTCGGTGATCGTTTGAATATTTTCTATGTAACTTGTTTAATTCTGACTCTTTACTAGTTCCTCCAACATAAGGTTAGAACGAGAATTAACAATATTTTGAAAAGTAAAAAACCCTCGATACTCACTGTCTCCAAAATTATGTATTAATATTTTGTTTTTGTTTAATAATTATCATTGCTGAATAGTTTTGTATTTTGAATCGATCCCTTTTAAAAAGTATGATTTAGAGCATTAAAACATAGCTTATCATAGAAATTGTTTTGATAAATTTCAAATTTCTTATTTATCAATAAATAAATATTATAAATAATACATAAATAAATACCATTTTGTATTATTTGCTATCTTATGAATTTGCCCTAAACAATCGATGAATATTTTAATAACTAATAGAAAATTAAACTACGAGTGAATAAATATACAGGGATGCCTTCAGTATCCAATCAAACGTACAATAATTTTTTATATCTAGGGAGTTGAAAATGTATTTTGAAAGATTTTAGAAAATCGTGAGTAGAATTTTTTTTTATAAATGCGTTCAAATTTTTAGGATTAAGCATTTTAATACCAGAAAATGTTAAAGTACAAAGGTAATCATTAAAATTATGGAAGAAATATTGAAAACTTCTAATTTCCAATATTTGAAATTCTTGCATTTCATTTTTAACAAAATGAAACGTTTCTGTACTTTTTGATTCCAGAAGAAATTCTAAACACTCTAAAATAATTTTACTGGAAATTATTCAAGATTATGGTTACGAAATATGTATTAAAAATCATGATTTGTTTGGACAATCATTATTTAGTCTAGCAAAGCAAATCTATCAAAAAGGATTATTCTTTTAAAAAATTCTTCTTTCAATAGTTTGAGAAGTTATTTAAATAAGTGATTTCCGTTATTCAGTAACTGCAATTACAAAAGAAACTCATTTTTACTTTCTTGATTATTAAAATTGAAAATCTAAATATTTAAATGAATCAATGATGTTTAAGTGTTTTAATGATTCTGATATTATCTGTGATTTTATAATCAGAAAGGAAGAGCAAAAAAATTCTCAATTTTCGTTTTTTTATTCATTGACCTGATGTTATTGTTTCCAGTTAATAACATACTGATTATATGTTTGCAATTAAGGGAAACAAATTACTATTAAAGTAAATGATATTCAATAATCTTGATCAAAGGAATATTTTTCCCAACACTTGAATATCTTTTTAATTATAGCTTTATCAAGTTTATTTTAGAAATATCCCAAAATATCAGTTTAGTGATTATTATTCTGATACATACGGTAGTTAAAACTATAATTTTTTGAACTAAATATTGTCTGAAATATAGTATTGTAGCTAACAATATCATATTTCTTTTAAATTTATCAACTTCCTTTTTTTTTGCAATCCATATAAAAAGAAATCAATCTAATTATCTAAGAGACCAAATATAATTTAATCATAGCGGATATATCAATATCAGACGTAATATTAAAACCCCTATTACGAAATTATTATTATTAACAAGAGAGGTGGTTAAAATATTCCAAAGGAAAATTATTTAGGGAATACCATGATGAAGAGTACCCTGAAAAAATGGACCCTTTATTTTTACAAATTTTTCATGAAACATGGTAGTTTCAAAATCTATGAGAAATACTTTTATATCAGTTCTAATGAACATCAGACAAAATATAAAACCCAACATTAAGCAAATGACAATCCAATAATGGCAATAGAGGTGGATTAACTCTTCCAAAGGGCGAGTGATAATGGAACGAAAAAAGTTTTTTTTTTTCTACTTAGCTAAGATTTCACCACAGATAATGATTTCAAAATCTATATATGAAAAAAAATGGATTTGTAAAAAGCGCGAGTTGTTATGTTAGGCAGAAATCGGAAAATACTATTCCCATCCTATTTTATCCTGAAAGCGACGAAAGGGGAAACAGCGAATTCCAAATTTATTTTAATTAGCCCCTTAAAGCAGTGGAAATATTATACATGGTTTAAATTTACAATATCATTATGAGAATACCGTTTTTACAAATGCATATTTGTTTTTTATGACAAACGTATTAAAGAAAGATCTGATGTTCTAATAATCAAATGATCTATAGAAAGATTTGATGCTTTAATGATCTAAAGAAAGGTCTGATGTTCTAATTATCTAAAGTAAGATCTGATGTTCACTTATTCTATTTTGCATATCCATTTTCTTCTATGTCATTTCAATTAACTGCCTTATTACTCAGTTTTATTTAATTAAATAAAGTATTTTATTCCAAAATTTAAAACAATTCTCTCAATTTCTTACAATTTGAAAAATGTTATGCCCGCAAGGAAATAATTTCTTACCAAAGAATGTCATTAAATAAAATTTCTTATTTAACGTAATTGGATATCATTATGGCTTTTTGTCAAGTATTTTTATGAAAAAAAATATACATGGAAAATAACTCTAAATGTTTCTGAAAAAAACTAAATTTAATATTTATAAATTATTGAATTTATTGAGTAAATTTGAAACGGGGGTCACACACATTTCTTTATATAAATTATTTTTTATCTCTAGAAATTCAGTGCTTCTTAAGTGGAATAAGGTGAAAATATGTTCATTTCTGAAATTATTACTTTTTTGTGAAAAATGTAATTTACAGATTTCTAACTTCCTCTTTATGATCATTTAATCACTTTAGATTATATTATTCTCATTTTAAACAAAATTATCTCTATTTCTCACTATTTTAAAATTTATATAGCCACAAGGATATAATTTCAAAATAAAAATAATCAAATATCTTTATCCCTTCTTTGCCAAATATTTTTATAATAATATTTAAGCCCTTCAAAAAATAATATTTATACACATATTTTTTATGATAATATTTATACCCTTCAAAAAATAATATTTAAACAAATATATATTTTTATACATTACATATATATTTATACATTTTTATCATACTTGTGTAAATATGATAATACTTATTCAAATTCTAAATAATATAGGAAAATAAGCTTTACTGTATAATTTATAAACTACCTCCTGAACAATTGATAAAAGTCGTACTTTAAAGCCCTAAGATATAAACATAAATGATAGAAAATAACTGTTGTTTTTTTCTGATTCTAAATCCTCAGAGAAATGAAATAGATATATGTAGAGCTAAAAGAACATATACTTTGGGTATCTTTCGCTTTTTTATAGACTAGATGTTAAAGGAATTAATGAGTAATTTGGAAAAATGTATCACACACTTTTTCTAATATAAAAGAATGTTTCTCTCTTGGGACTAGGCGTGCAGTTTGAGTGATAAAAGGTTCGTTTCTGAAATGATTCTTTTCGAGAAATATTTAAACCACAAATTTCTAAACAAAGATTTGAAGGAATGATTCGATTTCTGTGATCAGTCTATGCTTGTATTCATATTTTATTTTGCTTGATTACTTAATGTATTTTCTTCTATATTATTTCAATTAATATCCTAATTAACTTAATTAACAGATTTAATTTTTTTATTTCTACATTTAAAATAATTATCTAAATGTCTTATAATTTTAAAATTATGTCCTCAAGGAAATAATTTCATATTAAGAATATCAGACGTCACTAATCCTTTTTGTCATGCATTTTTATTAAAAGATTTATACATCAAAACAAATTCTAACTATTATTTAAAAAAAGAACTAATTTTATATACAATACCTTAAACAATTGACAAATATCACATTTGAAACCATGACATATAAATGATTAAAATGTAATAATTGTTGATTTTTCAAGATCTTATATCCTTATGGAAATTAAATAGATATGTGTAGAGGTAAAAGAAAACATACTTTGGGATTTGTTTCGCTATTTTTAAGATTAGATTCCAAAGGAATTTATTAAGTAGATATCATACAGTTTTTCTTACAAAAATGATTTTTCTCTTGAAATTCTATGCATCTTGAGTGAAAAAAAAAAACATAAAAAAGGCGAAAATATATTCATTTCTGGTGTATTTTTCAATATTACCGCTTTCTTCAAGCGATACAAATTCAATTTTTATTTGCATTATTGCTTAAGCAAAATCCCAAAGGAAAATTGAAGCAGTCTTGCAAAAAGAGATACATATATTTTTCTTCTTTTTGCTGAAGAAAAATGAAACGCGAGAAAATGAATAGTGGTAAGAAAGCAAAAATGATGAAATTCCTTGTATAAACAAAGATGACAAACACATATAATATGACGAAGTAAGGTTAAATATTTTATGGAGAAACTGCTTTTTTTTATTGTTTCCTATGCTTTCCCTATTTCTCATTACTTCGAAGTTTTGAAAGCTTTCTTCCAAGATATCTTCAGCGAGGTACTTGAGGGAATATCTTTGTTATAGGAAATAAAATGATACGCTTTTATGCTTCTGACATTCGTATATTGGCACTTGAAACGGTATTGGATATAGTTTTTAATGCTTTTTTTTGTTATTTTTTATCAAACATGAAAAGAAGATGTTACAGAAGTGAAACATAATATATAAGTAATAAATCAATGCAATGGTTTTTCCTCTTTTTCTATTATATCATATAATTTTTTTCAGATATTAATTCTAGAGATCTCTCCTTATATTTCTATGCTATTAAAAATTAGTTGAAACTAAATAAAAAGATCATGAAAAAAATAAAGAAATCATTAAGAGTTATTTAGAATTGAAGTACATGCATTCCTTATAATTCTCAAATTATTTCATTTGTTCGTTGGTGGAATTTTCCTTTACTTTGTTTCTACTATTTTATTCAATGCTTTATTATAATAAATACTAATTTAACATTTCTTTTTCATAATATTAATAAACTTATCAATTTTACATAAGACAAATAATTAAATAAATGGTTTGTTCTGTCTCACTACATAAAATTAAGGATTAATTTATTCAAAAATGCATATAATAACAAAAGAAAAGGGATAAATTTTTTTTTTTTAATTTTGAACATAAATTCACTTTTATTAGTTGGTTAGTATTTATGATATATGAAGTTAAAAAGGAATAAATAAATTTTGCTTTTCTCAAATGACTACCGAATAAAAAAATCTTATTTGAAAGTATATAATAATGATAAACTACTGAGTAAAGAACTTATGTCTTTTAAAATATAGATTGTAATATTCATTAATTTAATTCAATAAATGTAAAGATTCATTAATATGTTTTAATGATATTTATAGGTGGTAATAAAATTTAGAAATGAATAAAATGTTTTTTTTTCTTTTCAAATGATTGTTGAATTACATAAAAATATAATCTACTTCTTAAAGAAAAAAGAATCACTTAGTTATCACAAAGTTTTATTGATGTCACAAACTATCACAAAATGTTATGGATGTTTGAAAAGCTACTATATTAGTAAAAGCTTTTTTTTTCTTATAAGTATCAAAGTTTTTTTGTATGAATAATTAAAACTGAATGTAATTGCCTAATTTAACAGATAATTATTCATTCTCACAATTGCTGTCAACACAGAATACGAAAGATACTCAGAAGATTTTTATGATAAATTTAGTGGTACTCTAACACTAACATTTTTATCCCATAATTGGCTCCACTGCTGTCTTGAATAATGAAATGAAAAGTCTCATTAACACTGCCTACTTAACTAACAACATTTAGTCAAATTTTATCAAATGTACAAAGAAAATATATAAGAAAATTAAATAAAGATAATATATCAACTCATTTCTATCAAATGGTAAATAAATAAGAATATAAACTAATACAGAAACCCCATAGAATCTGAGTCAATTTTTAAATTTAAAACAATTAAAACGATATATTGATAAACATTTGAGTTGCTAGAATAACACTATCTTGACAACAAATATTCTTCAAATCTTCTTTGTTCTTTCCCATCACTTTGATCTCTTTTATATAAAAAAGAATTAAAAATATTAAGATTCATTATCCATGTTATATAGACAAATAATAATTTTTTTCTAAATTACCAAATTAAATTTACATTTATTAGTTTTCAACTAAACTGTTGGATAAGGGAATTTCAATTAATTATTTTTATTTAAAATTTCAATGTACAAACAACTTTATTTATATCTCGAAATATTCATTTATTGCTCTAATTCCAGCATTTCAGCATAGCTGCTTTTTTGATTTAAATATAAATTAAGAATGATATGAACAATATGAACTAAATTCATAAAAAAATTACTAACCATTAATTTTTGATCTTTATGTTTTGCTATAATTTGAATAATTTTCATGATTAAATGTAAAATATATAACTACCTTATAAATTATTTGGGATATGTTTACTTGATACTTTAATCAAAATAATTTTAGTAGCTAAGGTGAATAAATATTCTTTTTAAGGATTATTATAAACCAAGCAATTCTTATTTGCTTAAATTCATACAATTAAATACCAAAGAAATGTAAGGTAAAATTTTTATCTCCATTTCAATTTAAAGACTTGTGAAACAAAATAGTTAAATTATAATATAGTTTAACATGGATAAATTATAATTCTTTTTTTTTTACTTCATTCAGTCACCGTTTGTGAGATAGGATTTTAAATTCATCCAAGGATTATTCTGTGTGTTTTATAAAAAACGTGTGTATACTTTAAGTATTTTTTATGTAACTTATGACTGTTTCTTTATTTCTTTCTTATCATATGCGATTAAATCGCATCGAAAATAATAAATGATAAAATCATACTTTAATTTGCTCATTTGATATCCATGACGGTTAAGATAACATGGCATTGCTTGTGTATGTCTGACTGTACTTTCTAGATTGTTCGACCTAGAACTGTCGCATTTGGTACATATATAAACTGATGGGTGAAAATGGCCATTTCACCCTAAAGTTTGAAATTTTAATTAATTTATCTTTAAGAAAAATTTAGATATTGTTATTTATCAATAACTTTTAAAAATTAATTTCGCAGAATGTATTTTTAATGATATTGATTCAATAATGATGCATATTTTTCCTGAAAGTTGTAATTTAGAAACATAAATCATTTCCAAGAACAGATTATATTTTTTCGCTGAAATTCAAACGTTTTTATTTCAACTAATATTTAATAGTGTCATTTTCTTTTCATTGTGAAATAAAAGAATCAAAATAACACAACCTTAATGCCTAACAATTTGAAAGATTCAAACTTTGTTTAAAGGAACTAACTGAAATTAAATATATCCTGCAACCTCTATGAATCAGCTGATTACCAATGGGGACTAATCATAAATATAGACTTAAAGTAAGAACAGCAGTGTTTATTAATTTATTGGAAACAAATTTTTCTCCAGTAACTATAAAATTTTATATTTTTATTCATCAACTAGACGTACATTTCAAGAAATATGTTCTTAGAAATTATTTATTACCAAATAACAGCAATAATTTAAACAAATAGTTACATCACGCAATCTTAAAATTATGCAACAGAGTTTTCTTAAGTATCCGGAGGCAAATGAGACTATAAAACTTTATTGGTAACTTCTGAAGTATCATACTTAATCCATCAATCGGAAATAAATGGCGTCAAGAATTTTTAATGACTGTATTTTATGTAACCACTTTTCGGTAATGGCATTGTCTGTACATTGTATAAAGGGATTGGGAAAGCAGTAAAGATATTCAAATAGCTACAGTTACATTTTTGGGTGGGGTTTATTGTTCAGCCCGTTCTCATATCCTAAAGTGTCACCACACCCTACGCTATTGTTTCCAAACAGGTGCACACCGTTTCATTCACATCCTGAGCTGACATTTAAATTATTTGAAACATAGTACTAGTTCATAATAGCAGGCTATTCTGATACTGATTAATAAAACGCAAGACATTTGGGTTATGGCTACACTTTTGGGCACCTATACAGTCCAAATCACATTTTGCTATACTCAGAATTTTATTTTGTCAATCATTTAGAATAAATGATGACAAATATATGAAATTTATCTCAGATACTTTTCCCACCTAAAAAAAAGCGTTTTTCTTTGCTATTTGGTAACTTCATTAAGGGAGTTTTACTGACAAAAAGGAGAAACAAAAGAAAATTCATTCATAATTTAAATGTAACGGAAACACTGCATATAATTTATCAATATCATTTTGAAATTCCTCTTAAAATTTAGGAAAAAATCTATACAATTCTGATTGGTTATACAACAATTACAGAGGTTGCAAACAATTCTGTTATTTAGAAATCTCTTTAAGGTGAATATTCAAAAGGTTAATTAAAAACTTCCCAGAATATAGAAGACTATTAATAATGTATTAATATTTTCTGGTAATTTTTTAGTTAGGGTAGGCAATCAAAAACAAACTCTTTAATGATTTCAATGATGATATCTAAAAAATTACACATAAATTATATGAGCATCATTTTTAAACGATTATTCAAAACTTTATTTAACAATTACAGTGGTTGAGAAAAATTAAATTATTTAAAAACAATTTTAGTTTAAATATTATAAAATTTAGTGTAAAATTTCATTGAATACCTTATAGATATTCATCGATTAAAAATACACATATTGCCGTATAAAGAAAGTTTACCACGAGCTTAGTGACTTAATGGTCAAAGCACGCGACCCAAACCCAGAGTTTGCGATAGCCCACGCAAAAACGCCAGCTTTCATCTTTTTTCCTTACGAGTACAACGGGATGGACTCTCAGATGGCTGGACAATGCAGGTGAAACTCGGTAAGCACTTTGGTATTATTGGAGCGTAATCATTAAAATTAATTATGTGTTTCTTGTTTGTCTTTGCGACAGACGAGTTAGATTTTGTAAAGATTCCATTAAAGGCTTATAGGAGTATTTTGTATTTCCTTTCGTTGCTCAACTCAGGGGATATCATTATGATACAATCTATACCGGAATTCTTCGGTTCCTGCAGTGTACTTGTACTTTTTGTTGTGTCAGCAATTTCGCATACATGTCCGCCATCCAGGAGCTCAGATTTGCCTACGTACATCCCTTTAGGAATGAATTGATCTTTGGCCTGCATGTTGGCAATCCAAATTTCATTTTGTCCATTATGGTATAAGGATACCATGGATGGTGCAGCAAGGTTTCTTTCAAGAATCAAATGTCTATTTCCGTTTACGATTACGCTTATGTTTCTTCCGACATCTAGTCCTGATACGGCTCTTCTTGTCAATGAGCGTGGCTTAAGCTTGTAGTCCTTCTTGGTATATACATTCCAGGTGTCTAGAGCAGTGGCTTCTTGGCCAGTACCTTCTAACAACAATTTTCACCATCCACAGTCTATCGGGGATTGAGAAGCTTCCAAGAAGTTCCATCCGAGGATTACGTCTTGACTATAATGCCGTAAAGCGGTGAATTCAAAAGACAGCTGTCATCCATTTATAATGACACGAAAAAAGCATTTTCCCATTGGCCTAACAAAACTGCCATCAGCTACTTTCAACATACTATTCTATGCGTCAGCAAACGTAACCTTCTTTAAGAATCAACGACGCCTACTGAGAAGACAGAAAATGATACTCCCGAATCTATTAGGGCACGGATCGGTTGATAAACTATAATGACGTCGAGATGGTTACCTGTCACCTTTGCAACCGATAGAGAATTTTCATTACATGCGGCCTGTCCTCCTTGAGAGGTCGCTGTGCTTAGTTTTCCAAGTTTCTGTGGTTTGGAGATCGACAATGATCGGTAACAACGGGCTGGTGATAGGCCTCCATTAGGACTAGGTGAAGAACGGTGTAAGAGTCTTGGTCGACAAAACTCTTCTTCAGCGTCAGAGTCATCGAAGTTCTGGCGACAAGGCTCGATAATTGTTAAAAAACTTTCCTGTCAATGCAATAGCGTACGATTTGTCTAGGGCTTCCACAATGGACAAACAAGTCTAGTGTTGGTCGTTCTCAAAAGGTCCGTTTTATGTTCGGTATCAACACACATGGACAACATATCGGCTAAAGCGCTCCGTCAATCCATTGTTCTGGGAATGATAAACTGTCGTCATGCGATGATCGATATTGCACTATTCGACTAGTGCGGAAACAAGTCTAGACTGGAAAATGACACCACGATCTGTAGTGATGACTCGAGGAGCTCAGTGTCTAAGAAGAATCTCCTCGAGCAGGAATTAGGCAACTTCTTCAACTTCAGCAGTTGGTAAGGCTCTGGTTGTTGCGTAGCATGTACAGTAAACTGTGCATACTACCATCCATTTATTTCCATGGGCAGATAGAAGTGTATGAAGCGGATCGTGAAAAGATGGCATTTATTACTGCAGAAGGCTCATATGAATTTAATGTTATACCAGTGGGAATCTGAAATGCACCGGTGACTTTTGAAAGAATGATGGACACTTTGCTACACCATCTCAAATGTTTTATGTGCCTGTGTTGCATGAACGCCATAGTTGTTTTCTCAGAATGTTTTGAAGACTACCTTATTCTGTGAAGAATAACTCTGTAATGCATTCAAGAGGCTGGACTTATAATTAACCCCAAGAAGTGTCTTTTTGCTGCTCAAGAAGTAAAAATACTAGACCATCTCTTATCCAGGTATCCGCTCAGATCCTGACCAAATGAAAGCCGTGAGTAATTTCCAACTCCGCGAAACGTACATGACCCTACGAAGTTTCTTTCGACTTTGTTCAAACTTCAGAAGGTTTATTATAGGCTTTTGATGTCTCGCTGAAATCTTACAGTTGCTGCTCAGAGATGATGCAAAACTTCATTGGAGTTCTAAAGAAGAATATGCTTTTGACGACCTGAAAAAGGCACTTACATCTGATCCTGTATTGGGGATATTCAATGAAAGGTGCCCTACAGAAATTCATACAGACGACAGCGGCCATGGCATTGGACCAGTTCTGGTTCAAATTCAGAATGAAGTCGAAAAACTCGTAGTTTAAGCTTCTAGGATCCTGAAAAATTCCAAAAAGAATTAATCTACTACAGAACGGGAATGTCTTACCGTCGTATGGGATATCAATAAATTCCGGACATATCTGTTCGGAAGACATTTCACCCTTGTGACCGATCCTCATTCACTGTGCTGGTTTATGAATCTATGAGATCCTTCAAGCAGCCTGGTGAGGTGGGTTTTTCCACTCCAGGAATAAGATTTTACGGTGAAATACAAATTTGTTAGGAAACATAATGATGCCAATGCTCTCTCGAGAAACCCAGTGGATGAATATCCTGAGACGCATGACAAATTTTCGGATGTAACCACGAGTATAGAACTCGCTATCGAACAGAAAAAAGATAGAGATATGGAAAAATAATCCTTCCGAATATCGAACAATCCTCCAAGAAGAAATTTGAATTTATTATTGCAATCCTATGCAGAAAGAATTTTGATCCAACTGGAAAGACATGGTTGCCTGTCATTCCCAAACATCTACGAGCGGGCAAACTTAAACGTTTCCAAGACGCTCCTAAAGCAGAACATCTTGGTTTTGCGAAAATGTGCAACAGAATACGGAGAAGATTTTATTGGGATGTACCGGAATGTTGTTTGGTATGTCACGCATTGTCGAGAATGTTAACAATGAAAATCAGCTCTGCAACTACCATCAGGACGTCTGTTTTCCATCCCTCCCGCTGTCACACCTTTTCACCACAATGGGATAGATCTGCTTGGGAGGTCTCTTAAGTCTGCCTGTGGAAATAAATGGATCGTATTATGCACGAATTACTGTACACGCTACGCAGCAACCAGAGCCTTACCAACTGCTGAAGCCGAAGAAGTTGCCAAGTTCCTGCTTGAGTCATTATTACACGATGTTCCCATTCTGCTCTGATGATGCAACGAACTGTAACATAGACAAGACTATTTTCAGAGCAGAAGAGTTGAGGCAGTTGGCCGAAATGCATACTCTGAGAGCGCAAGATTAAGACCGTCGACGTTATGATTCCAAACACCGAAAGGTGTCTTATAGATCTTTTTTTGGTTTACACCCTAGTCTGAAAAGTCGCTCTTTCCGAGAAGATTTTAATTAGGTATTTTTGCCCCTATCAAGTGTTGCACCCTTTATCTGACGTCACCTATGAAGTGCAAGATTTTGATCCTGCCTCCCGAAAAAGAAAACCAAAAGATGTTGTCCATGTTTTGCGTATGAAGCCATACCATGGTCAGGCGAAGCAGACTGACAATGAAGATGGACAAAATAAAGATGTTGTCTTTCCTGAAAACAAGGCAAAGGAAGTTTACAAAGGACCTTTGACACGCCCAGCAATGCCGCATGAAGAAAGTTTACCACGTGCTCAGTGGCCGAATGGTCAAAGCACGCGATCCAACCCCAGAGTTTGCAGGGTAGATGCTTGTCATGGCTGTTATGACCAAAGTATTGATTTTTAGTTTGCTTCCTTATGTTTTGTTAGTTATTGTTTCCTTATGTCCCCTAACACTATAGACTTTTCTTTGTTATGTAAATTAGTTGTTTCTAGAATATTCTATTCTGGTATATAACCTTATACCATGTAGTCGTGAGCAATTTCTCGATCTTGTGAAGTTGTAAGTTACTACTTTCCTTCAATAAACTTGTTTGTTAGTTCAAAGATAAAGGTGTGTTTATTTAAATCTTCGTTTTCCAGTCTACTAAAGAATTGAATCTCTAAACAGCTTCCTTCAGCAGAATATTTTTTTTAATTATATAATAACTATTTTTCTCATTGCAAATTGTGAATCATTATTTATAGTTGAGGTATTGAAAAATATCATCAGCAAAGCCTGAATATGAAAATGATGATAACTTAAAATAACACATTGCAAATATCTAGATTATATCTTCGGCACGATGATTAAGATTCATTGAAAAGATAAGCATATCTCAAAACTCTTGGGTATATTTATTGTATCTCTTCTTGAAATTAATCAAAAACTATTTAAAGAATAATTTCATATATCACCATAATAAAAAGAAGAGGAGCATTTAGATTTCTAACGTCCGATACTAAATATCGGGAATTATAGTTCTGATCCCTCAAACCACTTCATCAAAAATCTCACTTTGTCTTCTCCTTATCTTTCTATATTTGATTTAGATATCTTAGTTAAGTACGATAATAATTAAATACTAAAAATGGATTAATCATAGTGAATGAAATTTCTCCAAAATATATGAAAGAGTTTCGGTATATGGAATGAAATGAAGTAAAGAGTAATGAGAGGAATAATTCTACAATGTTGTGAATATTATATGATTAAAGATCAAACTTTGGTATAGAATTGAAGACAGCACATTATAGCTCAATAAAAAAACATATTTTGTTTGAACTCTGTACTTTATTTTAAAGGATTTTTTTAATGATGATTGCATAAAAAAAGACAAATGAAGATAAATTACAAATAGATCGGTGGTATTATGAAGTGTTAAATCGTAAAGGTCGTCGGTTAAACCGTCATTGGTCAACGTGAACCTTTTTTGCAGTTGTGTGGTTTATTATAATATTAGTATTGTCTCAATTTCTTATCAATTCTATACTCTACAAAGAAATAAAAGGAATCTTCTCATCACACAATTTCTTATTTATTATGCTTATTTTTCTTATGAGCTTTAACTAAAAACTTTGATAATCAGTTCGTTATTATCGGTATCAAAAGAATTGAAACAAACCCCTCTAATGACAAACAAAATAATTGGAAATAATAAATTCAAAACTTAAATAAAAGAAAATGATTTTTAACAAAATAGATACTTGCTAAAATGCAGAATTTAGGTTATTATATTTAGTCGCAAAGCTAACCTTCAAATGGCTATAAAAGGGATGAAACCTTTCCTGCTCAAAGTTAAAAACATTTGATAAAGAAATTCTATAAAATAATAAATATTGAAGTAAATAAGTAGATATCTTCAAATGTTGCTAATAAATAAATTTATTTAAAGTAACTAGAAATAAAAGTGAACTTAATTATGCATCATATATCATAATTTTATGACAATAATGCATGAATTAATATCAACTTAATTTCTACACAGATTAATCTTTGACAAATGTTTTTAAGTACATCATGTCAAACTTGTAACTTCTTGAAGAATATTAAAAGACTAGACACTTAAAATATTTAATTCACATTTTTGAAGTATATTTTTATCAATAATCGCATTAATTCTGACAATATATTTCCTAGAAATTTACTTAAAACTGCAATAGTTCATAGATTTAAAAGCAATAAAATTTATGATAATTAATGATTCATAAGTTATTTTAAAGTGGAATTATTTAAAAGTTTAAAATAATTATTTTATTTTCCTAATCTATATATTTATTTTAAAAGTGTAATTAATCTGATTTGATAGTGTAAATGTACTGAATTTGTGTGTAAAAAGAATTTATCTTTATTTTCATATGAAAAATACGGAATAAGAAAATATAAAAGAGAAAAATTTAATCCGACAGAAAATGCTTAACTAATTTTAAAAATAAAGTAAACTTTTGGAAGAGGTTCATAACTTAAATAATTTATGAGTTATTTTATATTTTCAATAACTTTTTAATAATTACATGGCATTAATAAACACTAGGTATTTAAATACATGATTGATATAAATAAGTGATCTGCGCAGAATTATGTTGCGACCATTCTAATTGGCATATATATATATATATATATATATATATAT
>JAPMOQ010056242.1:2771800-2797417 GCA_026543055.1 Argiope trifasciata
TCAGTCCCCAGATTAAAATTTACAGCAGAATTTTTTTTTAAATACAAAAATTTACTTCATCACGTCATTTCTTTGATGTAAATTCTAATTGTAAATTTTTTTTTGTTTGTAGAATGACAGTGACTCGGCATTTTATTGTTATTTTAAAATCATGTTACGTACCATTTTAAAATAGATAAAAGAAAAATGTTAAACTAAGTGAGAACAAGTCTCTCGACACCACACGACACTTATCGAAAAACGTTAGGAAACTAATGCTCTTTTAATAACAGCAATAACGTCGCCTTCCATATTTTCATTCAAATATTTATTTTTTTTCCACATTTTTTTTTCACAATAGTTTCAAGAAATAAAACATTTAAAGAAATTGCTTTATTCATTGCCATTATAAAAGGTTTAATCGGTTATAGGCACAAATCACCATTTAATTTCTTAATACAATAAAAATTATTTATATTTCACTAAAAAATTAGCAACAGAAGACACTCATTTTACTATTTTTCTCCCACCTCCCATAGTCGAAATGCTCAGATTTAATAACTACTTGTCTTGGAAACTTTATAACTTCTGTGCAAAACCTGGAATGCTTAGTGGTTATAAAATAAAATAAATATTAGAAGTATAAGAAGTTTAGAATCAAATGTTTATGTTATTTATAATGTTAAATAATGCATCTCTTTTTAAACCTGTAAATGATATAGAGGCAAACAATATCAAAAACAAATTTTGCAATTATTTTAATATTCAGACTTTAGTTTCAAAAAATCTAATTTATAGTTAAAAAATGCCGATTTAAATCATTTCATTTTTTTTATTTTTAACTTAATGGAACATAGATTTGAACATATCAAGGACAACAATTAAGGAACCAGTTTTTCAATTAATTTTTTCTATTATGAAAGTTAATTACATATTATTAAGATAAAATATTTATTAAACAAATTTTAATTTTCCGTTTCAGATTTTTTAAACGAATTTTTATTTTTCACATAATGTATCCCCCAACAAATAAATCATCTTAAAATTCTTATTAATCTAATGTAAGCTGAGGTCAAACTATTTTGTTTGAAATTGAGAGTTTAAGTGAATTGTAAATCTTTAATTAATCAATCAACTTTTACAACTTTAATTGCTTATTAGATTATAATTCCAAATTTTAAATAAACTTGCGTTATATTTTCCAAACTTTCTTAATTTTTAAGATTTTTATTAGTAATCATACTGTCGACAGAATAAATGAACAGTTGTCTAAAAAAACTCCTAAATCTTTCAACTATTATTTGAAATCCAAAAAGGAAAATTTACAAAATTATGCGATCTCACATGGATTGCAATACGTATGATTATTGATATATCACATAAAAATACCTTAAAACACTTTCTTATCCATGTTAAAGAAGGTTAAATTACTTAATAATACGTTCCTTGGAAGTTTAGGAAAGTATCGAATACAGATTGAATATATATACCCTTATATTTTTGATTAACCTATATATAAATATGAGAGTTAAAATGACTCCATGTTGTTCATAAATTATGATTATCACGTGGTATTTTGTCTTTGAGCACTATCATCTCCTCCATACCTTCACGCTGCTGAAAGAACAGGCAGGAAGTATATTGGCTAAAGTCTTAAGTATGAACACGTGCGTATAACCAACTTATATTTTGCCAAAGTCTTTTGCTATTATTTATGGAATCATTGATTCCATGTCTTTGACATATATATATATATATATATATATATATAAGTAACACAACCAAATCAAAACTATAACCAATAGAAAAAGAATCCGGCCTGAAAACTTTCTTCATTTGCCACTTTCAAGCAAGGATTCAAAAAAAGAGATTTTTTCTGTGAGGTATCGTTGGACAATGGTCAAAAGTATTGACACCTCGTAACACCTAAAATTACGGCAAAAGAGACATACCAATTTAAACAGCAAGTCACAAAAAAAGCAAAACATTAAAAAATATCATTAAATGTATATATATATATATATATATAAAGTAAAACTACATAAGAAAATTCAACCACAATTAATAGCTAAGTAAATGGGCTAAATAAAGACCATGTATTCACATCAATATCATGCAAAATTCATGTCAAATCAATAAAAAAATATGAATTTTTTATTACGATTTATTGGCATTCTTTTGTATTGAATAAAATGTTTACCCAGCATAAGAGAAGAATAGAAACTGAGAAAAAAAAACGAGGACAACGTTAAGATCCAAGGCAGAGATACAAAAGGAATTGTCCTTTTTCTATTTCAGTGGAAAGAAGCACTAACAGAATGTGGAATCAGGACATCATCTCCGAATATATTAGTTTCAGAAACACTGCAAAGCAATTTATTTTGCCCTATTGATCCAACAGACTTTTCCTCGTGGCGTTGAGCAGTACGTGAAATCTTTTGTCCTTGAGCACTGTCTACTAGAGACTGGCTCCAAATAATAGTTTGTTATCTCAAGTGTTTTAAGCGTATATACAGCTGATACAATATTCAAAATGAGCTAACTTTTATTCAGAATATTTATTTGCATTTTTATGCGTTTACTTTCAGACAACAAACATATAAATATGCTAATGCATGATTTGTATTTACAGGGAGAATTCTGTGATAATTTGCTGTTTCAAATTTTATCGGAATGTTTATTTTTATTTAAATCTTCAATAACAATAAATATTTCATTATTTCCAATTTTCAAGCGCCTTTAAAAATGAAAATAAAGTATATTCTGGTGCTTTACTAGACAGAACATTCGATTTAGAACTAATAACTTTAGCTCAGATCCTTTTGGAGAGTGTGATATGAGTTTGGGGGATATTGTTTTTTTGAAATTAAAATTACATTTTTAATTAATGAAAACATAACCAAGAATTTTGGAAATATTTCACATTAAATTCTCAAAATTTTATTACTCAAAAGGATTTTACTCTGTTAAAAAAATACAGACTAAATGAATTTTATTTTATTACAGAACCATTTTTTTCCAAGGCATAATTATTTTTCTAATTTTTTTTTCAGTTTAGTTAATATTATGATTTCCGTGACTGATTGATCTGCTATACAAATAAAGCTTTTGGTTACTATTGTATTACACGGCATAATCATACAGTAATTAATCAAGTGATTAAAATGCATTGTTTTAAGCCATGAGATATAGTAACCTCTAATTATATACGTAATTCATATTAAATATTCGGTAATTAGATAGGTTATATATATATATATATATATATATATATATATATATATATGCTTCTACAATTTGAAATAAAATAAATTTACACTTAAATATGTAATGACTCTCTTTTGTTATAATATATGACTTTATTTGGTTACTTTTTGCTTTCAATTAACAAAGAAAGTACCAATCCTTTAAAACCATTTTGTCTTACTGTGTCGCAAATAATGTGTATGAATATATCATTGAACGATTCAAGAAGATCGAATTATATATAACTAGCCGCCTTTGGCGACCAGCTGGTTCGCCATGAGTAATGCGTTCTAAAATTTTCAATTAAATTACATATTCATTAGCCTAGAAGTAATTCCGGGAATTGATTGGCCTGAAAGCAATATTTTCTTAAGATGATGGACGAAAAGTTCTAAAAGAACATCTTTTCCTAATAATATTCTTTAATTTTATAAATCAATCAGTTTTAACTATCGGTTATGCTTCCAAAATATTAAAAATGTTTTTTTCGATGATGTTGCCAAAATATGAAATATGTTTTTTTTTTCAAAGAAAGCGAGAAAGGGAAAAAATTATTGAATTAATGATACAGATATTGCAAACGATTACATAAATATGCCATTAAGTCCGGATTTCAATGCATATCCTGTCTAAATTCAATCAGGTTTACTGTAAATAAAGATAATTTATGGAATTAATGATACAGATATTGCAAACGATCATAGAATCATTTGCATTTATTTTTTAAAGAAAATATCTCATTTTATATTTATTTTATTTTATCCTGCCACGTGCTGACAGTTGCATTTCTGTATATTTATTTTGTGATGATAATTTTTTTTTATTTGAACTTCCGGCATTCTTTTATTTTATCCAGTCACGTGATAAAAACATAGTTAAAATATTTCTTTAAAAATTCGTTAAAAATAGAAGCTTACGTTATAAATTAAAAAAACTGATACCGTTAGAAAGCTAATTTTTTAATCTTTAAATTGATGTAAAAATCATGTTTGTGCAATAATATTTTCGGAAGTTATAACGGAAAAACGTCGAAATTTCGCTTAAATTTTAATTAATTCAAATTCTAATTAAAAATTCGAAAAAAGGGCTCCGAGGTGCACATTCCGAACCTCCAAGGTATGCATGTACAAAATTTGGTAGCTTTAGGTCCAACGGTCTGGCCTGTAGAGCGCCAACACACACACACACGCACACACACACACATTGAGCTTTATTATAAGTATAGATATATTTTATTAAAACTGAGCACATAGAATAATGATAATAACATGGCTGTTCATCAAATATTGCTAACATATAATGTTGTTACAAAGTATGGTAATCCATTTGATAACAAATATAAATTTTGATCTCATTTTCAATATAAAGGTCTTAAATAAACTTATCACAAAAAATGCACTTAAAAGGTGGAATTACTTTCCTTAGGTTGGAAGGTATTAAACACATTTGAAAAATTACATACTCTTAAATTTTAATTTTAGTTTATGAAAATAAGTCCATTGATTTAAAAAAAAAGTAAATTTAAGTAATATTAAAGATAAGAAAAATTTAAAATAATAAAATATTCTTTGAAGAAGATAAATATAACTTTTTTTTCATGTTCGCCTCTCAAAATTCCAAGCATAATATAAATGAATTAATTTCAATTAATATATTAAGTCTTGTCATTATTAAAGGAATTAGCGAAAGAAATTGTAATAACAGTTGGTACATTTGAAATATTACGGCTTATTACCAGATTCATTTGAAATATTTTGGAGATAATTCATTTCAGATCATTTGTTCAAGCTATATTAACATACAAAAATAATTGTTGAATTTGAGAAATCTATGATATCTGATGCAATTAACATAGTTATCTTTAATTAAAATTAAGAAAATCCTTATTTTTGCAATAATATTTTAACTGTCCTTAGAAGTTATCATTTCACTATAATAATATTTTTAATTAATTGAAGAAAGTAAATGTATTCGTAGTAAGAATTTAATCGTTTTATTTATTCTGCAAAAAAATTAATTTTAAAGATGCTATTTCCATCAAACCTGATATAAAGGTAAATTTGAAGTCATGTTAAAAGAAAAACATAAGTCGATGATATAATTCTTCGGATGAATATGATAAATGTAAAGTACAATAAAAGAGTAGTAGTAAAACATATGAAATGTATATGACTGTTTTAAAAGAATGCAAAAAGTAAATATATTATTTTTTAAAAAGTTTTAGTTTTTTAATTCACAGTTTTACGATTCGTCTAAATTATTTAAAGACGATAAGAATTCTTCAAAATTTCCCAAACTTATCAGCAAAAAATCGAATAAAATTGCAATTTGAAATTTCAACTGAGCAAGTTTTTTTTGCAGATTATTATATTATATTTTTAATGCCCGCGCATTTAAAACGAATGTAAACATATGATGTCTAGTTGAAAGATGACGATAGGTCACTAAAAATTATTTGTAAAAACTCATCTATGCTTGCTCCACAGCAAAATTATATCCCAAATTTAAGATCCGATTCTGTAATTAATTAATAATAATGAAATTAAAAACCTTATTGAACTAGGTGATAGTTTAAGTTTTATCACTACATATGAACGAATTATGTTCTA
Source organism: Argiope trifasciata (assembly GCA_026543055.1). Taxonomy (NCBI): domain Eukaryota; kingdom Metazoa; phylum Arthropoda; class Arachnida; order Araneae; family Araneidae; genus Argiope; species Argiope trifasciata. Next base: position 2,777,635 of record JAPMOQ010056242.1, read on the forward strand.
TAAATCTGCAAAGTCATATGAACAGATGATAAGGTCCTATTTTTAGGTAAGAGAAAAATTCAACAATTTATGAAATAAATTATCTAAAATTACATATTTAATGCTACATTTCTTTTCTCAATAATCACTATAATATCCGTACAGTAAATAAAGTTTGATATGCTAACATTTCGAAATTAATTCTATATTTTTAAATATTCCTAATTGAATGTATAAATGGTATTAATCAATCAAAAGAACATTAAAAATTGTTTTTAGTAAATACTTGGAAAACTTTTTAGTAAATACTCTGTGTTTAGTGATCAGATAGTTCACTAGAAATTATTTTTTGTGTAATTTTAATGTTTTTTTTTACAAACAATTCACCTATAATTAACCTGCAGAAAAAATATTAAATATAGACTTTGGAGCGATATTATTTTAATAGCCTAATGCCTATTTCATTAATGTGTATGTGGAGATTTCTAATCGACATATTTTTAAAAATATGGCTGTATGTGTCTGTATTTCGTTTAATTTTTAAATCCCTTTTTGTTGTTCTACAAATTATATTTATTTTTCTTCTCCTAATTTGGCCAGATTATAAATGTATAATTCGTTTTAAAAAATAGAGGAACATTTTACTTTTAAATAATGTGGGAAAATAATGGAAATGACTGGAATATAGTAAAGCAGTGACTTTTTTAAACAACATCCTTTTTCTTTTAAAAAAAATTATAAAATTTGTGAGATGCACTGCAATGTTTGCACTGCAATTAATTTAAACTGTGATTATTAAAAAGAGAGGAAATTGCATTATAAAGATTATTTTTTGCAATTGTATTTTCAGAAATTACCACGGACAAATGAAAAAAAAAATAATTCACTGAAGTTCTAAATAAAATTTTGGATTAAAATCTATTTCATTGCTGCACACACTTAAATCTTAGAATATAGCTATGTACATTTATTTTAAATCAAATTTCCATAGAGAATCAACTTTGCAAACCAATAGGATTTCAATTTATTCATTCCATTTTTATTAGTTGAGACAATCTCTATCAACAGTCACCTATGTTTAAATATTAAAAAAATGCGCCTTCTTTCTTTCTAATTTTGAATCAAAGAACGATGCATGCCTGTGGTGATGATAATTAGATGCTAATAAGTCTTTTCACATTATTGCCATCTTAGAGTCTCCTGCCTGAGAATTAATATGGACGGATTTCTAAGGGAATAAGTACAAATTTACCTACCGAATTTTGAATGGAAATTTGGCAATGGCAATTTTTTCAAAATTATTACAACATATTACAAATGTTATGCACAGAATTCTTCCTTATTAGGGAATCTGTCTTTTATAAATAATGAGAAATAATAAGTGAATGCAATATCACTGTTGAATTTACATTAAAACTGTAGTTCAGTTTGATAAAAGAATTAATCTTGAGTATATTTCAAACATAATATGACTTGCTACCAATTCTCAAAACATATTATAGTTTCGATATCACTTAAATAAAATTTTTTATAAATTCTTAAATTTTAAAAAACTGCAATTAAATCCAAACTAGCAATCTCTATAATTCCATAAAAACTTTGAACTTTATAGGACATGTCTAACAATTACTTAACAATTCAGGAGATTAACACAGAATATTGATTCTCTTTTGTAAAGAGCTTGTTGTATTTTAAAACAATAATTTACAAAGAGGGATTACTGGAGTCTATAAAAATGTAGAAATTTAAAATATAAATTTTTATTTTCTATGCAACAGATTAGAACAAGAATTTAAAGATGCCTGGAATTGTTACACTACTTCTTAAATTTTAAATAACTGCAATTAAATCCAATGCAGCTATCTCCAAGAACCAAACACTCAGAATACAGCATTTAAATATGCTTCATGTGTTTAAGCTCTTTAAAAATCTGTTCAGTGAACGTGAAAACATACTAAAAATAAACGTTTTGAAAGCTTCAGATCTTTATTCATTCCTATTTGTGCCAGACAAGACTAAATACAATTTTTCTTGATTTCTGTTTTATTCTAGAAAAAGGATAGTCAAAGAGAATTTTACTAACTAATGCTAACATTTATTTGAAATTCACAGTTAATGCCCTACGAGTCTCACATTAAAACCACCTATGCACAAGTTATTTATAATTTTTGCTTAAAAATAATAAAAATTATTATAATATAAAAATTTAAATAATCAAAATCTTTTAAATAAAATCATGGAAGTAATTTCATAAATTTTTATAAGTGTTAATTTAATCTTTAAGTAATTGTACCTTTTAATGATTATAAAAACTTTATGTAAATATATTTTTATCGCCGTTTCATATTTAAGAAAATAGTAATGTTATTCTTCAATTAAAATAACAAAAATGGATCCATTGATGAGTTTTCTACAGAGAATATAATTTAGTGCACAATTATGAAAATATTGATTTTAAATATTTGAAAAAAACCATATCATACATCTTTCAGAATTTAATAAAATTATCTTTATTTTGGAACGAATAAATAATTTTATGTCATATTTGCTTAAAATTTAGCTTTATAAGAAAGTAGTTTGCGTTTATTCCAGCGATTAAAGCTGCTTAAATATATTATTGGCTATTGAAATTCAGTAATTTAAAATTATCACAATAACTATCTATGAATTTTAGAATTAAAATTTTTAATTGATATACAAAATGTAATACAAAAATAATTTTATAACAAACATTAATTTCACTGAATTTTATTAAAATTTGCACAATATTTGCTATAAAATATTTCTTTACCGTTAAAGTTTCAAGAAATTTCTATGCACTTTTAGATTCTAACTAGGTTCTATGAGTAAGGTGTATATGAAAAATTTTTTGTTTTAATTGTCAAAAAAGTTGAATCAGAAATAACGAATAGAAACGTTTCAGATACACAATATATTTTTGAAATTAGATCTCTGGTCACTTTTTCCGTCTATCTGTTAATAATATAACTCAAAGTTATAGGTATAAAATATTGTCATGGACACGATTTCATGAGATTGATAGATTTCTATAAAATTTTGCATGAAATTCATTGAAAAGATATGATTGTATGTGTGTAGGGTGTCAAACAACATAGTTAACAAGAAAATCCTAAGTATACAGGTAGTAATTGGTAAACATTTTTAACATCTAAAATGGAGATCAGTATCAAATTTTTAACCGAATCACTCAAAGGGATAAGCAATTGCTCCTCTGACATTTCTCTGAACGTAAACATTCAATTCGAACAAAATTCATTCCGACAATTCAAAATCACAATAATTTAGAAAAAAGAAACATATATTTGTAATTGCATGCTTGGCATTCTTCATTAGGAAACATTAAACTCTTATTAGAATAATTCAAAAAAATAAGAATCAATGCCTTCCTTTCTCTAGGTCTAGTATTCTTATGCTGCTCAGAAGGGATGAAAAAATTAATTGCAGAGTATTTTGAGAAAATTTCACAGGAACCATCCATGCTGGTGAGTGTATGTTATACATGTTCATTAAAAGAATCAATCACATGTCAAAATATGATATTGAGGTAAAGTTCGAATTAGTTAGGGATAATTGTAATTAAAAAAATGTTATCAAATTCATAAAATTATTCAGCATTTAATATCAAAATCAAATTGCATAACATTTACCCATATTTAAAAAAAAATTGAATCCTCCTTTACTAAATTTTTAAGATTACCTTAAAACCATTCATTGATTTCAAGTTATGTATTATGTTGCTCAATGATTTTGTTTGCACAAAAATGTCGATTTGGTATAGGAAGTACTGGTTCAAAATGAATAAAAAAAGTATCGATACAAATGCCAGAAAATTTTCTTATTCTTTAGACTTTTAGAAAATAGTGGAACATATCAGGCTAAGGGGCCACGTTTTTACTATTAGTGTCGTTATATGTTATATGATAAATATTAAAGTGTCTTTAAAAATTGTATAGTAAAAAAAAAACAACCTAAATACGACAACTAAATAAATAAAAGTTTAAATACAACAACAAAAAATACAATTTAGAAATATATCCTTTAAATAATTTCATAAAATTAAATTGAGCTCTTTTTGAACACATTAATTCATTAAAATACATTATTTAAATTACGTGAATATTAATAAATTTATTTGCTTCAGATTTTGCTTATATATTTAAATTAGAATTTTTATCATTCATTTTTCCTGTTTAGAGCATATTATTTACTTTTTGTCAAGAAACAAATCAATCTATGTATCCTAGATGAAAAGAACTTCAAAAAGTTTCTGCATATCAACCAGATTCCTTCCTATATCAAAAGACCGTCTTCAAATACGACGTACCAAGACATCCTCTGAGAAAGAATGAAGTTTTACGACACCAGTTAGGGAGTTCTAACTCACCCCAGCTCTCCCGTAAGTCAGAAAATATTCCACTGAATAGAAAATCAATGCCTATTCTTTTGCTTTTTGACGAGATTCTCGGGAAGTTTCCCGGCAACAACAGATGCTTTGCCTGCTATTTCTCAGAACCCATCTAACCGTGATAAAAGCAATTAGAAAGCTTAAAGCTGTACTATTCTTTTACTTTTGGAGGCGATTGTTGCGGAGCAGCTTTAAGTAGCATGTTTTGCCCTCGCCGTTTTAAAGATGAAGATGGGAGAGGCACTTTTCTTCAAGGATTTTATTTAAGATAAAAGAATATAACCTTGTTTTCTAAGCTGGCATCAATCACTTTTATTTTTCTCGCGGAACACTTTGCAGTGAATAAATTGAAAATGTTCTTGTCAGAAAAGTTAAAAGCAATGCTTTTACCTTTGTTAAAGCAAATAAGTGAAAAAAAATTGATGAAAATGCGAGTAAATGAATAAAGAATGTTGGGAAACCAAATTTTCTTCCTGAAATTTATTTTTGCTTTCATTTCAACTGAAATTCTTATTCCATTACTCGAACAGAATTTCTACAAAATGGAATGTTTATAACAATTAATTATACTAAATATTATTTGGTGCTTAATTTTTTAGATATATATATATTATACAAACTATGTGAAATAGAATTTTTATTGGAGAAGATTTATTTTAAATGTTAAATTTTTTCATCTATTTTCGAGCAAATAATATACTTGTAGTTTTTTATTCAGTTTCGAAAATATTTTGTGATGTTATCAAAATCAAATGTATAAAATGTTTTCAAAAATTTATTTAAAATATCTTAAGTAGCTCTCTGAGCCTGTAAATAATAATTAAATATTGCTTACAATGCGAATTTTTATTCAGATACCTACAATTTTGTTAAATCTAAAATTTTAAAAATTAAATATCTAGAAAGATTTTTACATGGTTTAGAAAATATTTCCAGCTAATATTCAAAAAAGTGTTAAAATTTTGCAAGAATTCATGAAACATATATTTAGTAACTCTCTTAACTTATAGGTGATGATTAAATAGATTAAATATTGTTTAGGATGTAACTTTTTATAAAGATTTATAAAATTTCTTTAAATTGAAAATTTTAAATACGCAAACACACACACACACATACAGATATATATATATATATATATGTGTGTGTGCGTGTGTGTGTGTGTGTGTGTGCGTGCGTGTGTATCGAGTTTTCTACTAGTATTTGACAAATGATAACGATCAAAAGCCTTTTCATCAGGATATTTTATGTAACATTTATTATGAATAATTTTCTTTAAGTTATATATTTTATAATATCAAGTCGCATTAACCAGTTTTCTAATTATTAATTATTTTTTTTGAACGTCACATTTTACAAAACAGAGGTTTTTTTCTATTAATGATAATGTTAATTTAGAATTTATTTAACAACGTTTATGATTAATTCAATAAATCACAATAACTATTTTCAAATTATTAATATCATTTTAATATAAAATTTTTCAAAATAAATGCTTATTGTGTTATTTATATGTCTTTAGTGCAAACGAAGGTTTAGTAATTATAATATTAAAAATATTAAGGAAATTTTAATAATTTTTTTAATTTGTTCAAATCTCTATTATTTTTTTTTCAAAAAATTCGTTAAATATTTCGTGTTTGAAGATTTGAATGTGATGCCGCAAATTTTATTCAACTACGTCATATAAACTTTGAAAAGGAATCAATTAACAGAAAATGAAATATAAAAAAACGAATAAACAATTACATGAATACGGGAAAAAGTGTTGAATATGAATACTGAAGCTTTAATGAGTTTTCTTTTGGAATACTATTGTAAAAAAAGATTGTAGTTTAATTATTACAAAGCGCTAGGTGAATTAAAGGCTTTAAATTCTTTTAATGCTAGGTGAATCACATTGCCTTTTCATGCGGAAATAAATGAATAATTATTAATGAATAATTTGTTAATAATGAACGGAATAAAGGATAATTTGTTATTATGAAATTGTGTTTTTTTTAAATGTGAATTAAAAGTATTCTGTATCTTTACACCAATTCGTAAACTTATGCATCAGTTTGCTAAGTAAGTGAACTGTGCCCTTAAGAGTCTCCTTATAAATTTTCGATACAATTAAGTCTTCATCTTGTAAGAATTCTTCTTTTTTCTCAAAAACTAACGTTACTAAGTTTGCAATTCTGCTCAGGAATAATTCAAATTCCCTAAATTATTAAAAAATAGCCGAACGTATTTATAGAAATGGCAGAAGTTTACTTTCGGTAATTTGCTGACACACGCTGCCAAATAAATGAATATTTCTATCATCTCTTTTGAAGTTATAATGTATAACTGCACTTGCAGTTTAAGCTTTGATAAGGACTGAGGTTAGGGGAATGGCAAGGATGGATGGTGGAGCAACAACAAATTACTACCTACATCTACAGGTTCTCCTATTTCTGCCGTTAAGTGGAAAAATATCTCGAATTCTAATTGGGAAAAAAGTTATCTCTAATACGTCATAAGCTAAAAGGATAGCATTAAAATTTAAATGTTCAAAAATCAAAGAATAAGAATTTTATTAATATATATATTATGAATAAATAGTTTCACATAGCTATTGAATATTCAAAATAATTGTTAATTATTGTTACTAATACATGTTTAACCGCATTGATAGAACACAAATAAATAGCATAAGAACACCTAATAAATGCAAAAATAAAGCGTTAAAAAGTTTATTAGTTTTTTAAAAAATGAGCTTTTTTATCAGTTCTACTGCGTATATAATCTTATCCATAAAAATATATTTCGAACCAATAAAACATATATGTATTATTTTAGTGAGATTGCTAAAATAATTAATATCAACTATTAAATTAACATGGGAAGAGGATATTACGTTTTGAATTCATTTAGCAAACAATAGATAAATAAACACTAACCATTCCATTTGTTTTTTTGGATCAATGGTTACTAAACTTTTAAAACACTGTGATGCATTAAGGGTTTCCTCAGTAAATTATTCTTAAATTTGAACTGCCGCAGACTTTTTGAGAAGCTTTTACCACATTTTGTTAACGCTTCTATGAATTTTATCAATTTCCTACATATATCTTTGCACATCTAACTATATAAAGGAAAGAATAATAGTTTTCAAAAATTACTGAGCTTTAAAATTCCTTTCTCGTTTGCTTGATTCTTAAATTTTGTTAAACAGCAGTAGAAAACTTAATCAAAAATGAAAAATAAGCCAAATATTTTGTGTTTGAATCCTCAACAATGAAAAGAAATGTTGACATGAAATATTAGTATCAACATTGAAGACGATTTGAGTTTCGCTTCAACAATGCAATATAGTCTAGTAAGATTTTAGTAATTTTTTTGGATCACAAAATTGCTCTAATAACTTTTTAAAGAATTGAATAACAATAAAAAATGATATATGTAAAGGCAATTTTTAGTGTAAAAATCTATTTGTGTTGTTATGTTTTCAATTGCGATTATAAAAAAATCTAATCATCAGTTATTTTTCAATTAATTAATTAGAATTTGTTTTTAAATAGAGCTTGTTCTAAAATTCTATTTAAAATATAAATAAAATTATCAAAAAAGATATATTCAAGTATTAAGCTTGACAGCTACATGTAAAATAGTTTGGATGTATAGCATAACATACATAATCAACTAACACACACAAATAGAGAGACCTCTGTACTAATATCATTGCATTGAAATAATTAAAAAACAACTAAAAAGTAGCTTTCATTTAATTACAGCTTTCTAAAATTATGCTTCATTTGATTAAGAAGGCAAAAGTGGGAGCATTTTATACTGTTCTCTGATGCCTCCTCAAATAAATATTCAACCGAATTGCGTTAATTGATTATACATTTTTGCCATATTATCCAATAAAATATAGCTAATTGTTTTAATTATTAAGTCAAACACATATTATTAAATACATTTTAAAATTTCGCAGTGCAAACTTTTTTTTCAGTTGTTTCAAATGCATTGCACTATATATTGTTTAGACAATTCAAAATTTGTATAGGTTATGTGGAAAGCTAAACTCATAAAATCAAAACAAAGCCGTTCTAAAGAAATGTTTATTTTCTGTATGGGCAAATAAATACAGTATTTATTCCAGGAGCATATCTCTTTTACAGTAACATAAAATAGCGTAACTTTGAATTATTAAAAAGAAACAGGACCAAGAAGAATAATGGATATGAAGAAAATAACGTCCTTCACCGTATTATGGATTAGGCGTTCAGAAGAAGTATATATAAATAAATCATCTGAATTATGTAAGTTCTCCATGCATTTGGAAATGTTGCATTGAAATTAAGATTTTTGCTACAAAACCTGCATTTAAGAAGAAAAAGTATTCTCCTGTAGCCATATTGCATTTGAGCAAAAGAATAAAATTACAGAATTTAGTCTTCCTTTGCTGACAATGCTAAAAAATATTCTAAATTTAGACATTATATAAGGTGGAAACTGGAGCTGTGAAATCACCTTGAAGTGTGCAAATCGTATTTGAGAACGTCATTTTCAAGGCTATTTTTAGATGTTTCTAGGCACTATTTCTTTTCCTTTAAGAAACCTAGAATCATTTCGGAACTAAAGTGCATTTCAAAAATCGAGTTCTTTTAAATATTTTCAATATACGATGGAAAGTAATAAATATTATACAATGAAGTTATGCAAAGTAAATTAAAGAAAAATTGTTCATTCACTCTATTTTTTTTATTAAAAAGCTATACATCTAAAATTTTCTGAACTATTGACGAAATTATTTCTGTGTGGCAATTTAGTTCAGTTTATTCTCGATGAAAAAATCATGATAGCAGCAATGCCTGAAGATTTAGATATTTAAGCAAAAACGGTAAAACGAATTATACAAGCATATTTTTGAAGTTTGTAAATAAAATGAAATTTTTTTTTGGAATTTAAAATTGCTTTTTGATGAGTTTCTTGTTCAATGTTGCAAAATGTTATTTGTGTGATTGCAAAATTTTAATACTAACTCTGTGGTATAACAAAATACATATATTTAGATGTTTGTTGTTTGAATATTAATCTTTTTTCAGTGATATTTTGAGATTACTGTATATTTTAATGATAAGTTTTTAAGATATTAGGGGTTTGTTATACAATTTTCATCTGTTTCATCCTTTTGCAACAAAATTATATGATTAATTAAAAATCCTTATTTAACATAATTATTACTGTATATCTTAGGACATATTTATTTTTACTATTACCATACAATTAAAAATAGCAATGTTATCTCCTTTTTTCATTTATTTGTCTACTACCACAGATAGAAACATAATCTTTTTTTTTTCTTATAACTGTTTATAAGTTCAAGCTGAAATAGCACGTTCGTTGCACTAAATACTATGTTCTATTATGCTAAAAGCATTGCCGTTAAAAGCATCGTGCATCTAAGTATTCAAAATAGATTTAAGCTGAAGGCTTAAAGATAATACATTAAATCACATGGAATCTATTGATTTTCTGAGATATCCTATCCCTTGCTTGATTTACTTAAAATTATTTAAATGAATATGGGGAATAAGATTTGTTAAAGATTTACTAGATGACTGGATACCTTGTGCTCGTGGCAAAGATTGGAGCCTTATAACAAGATGAATCTCCTAGATTGCTGAAAGTTTCGAGATTCAACTGGAGCTTGCGAAGATTTGAAAATTTTAGGGTTGCGTTTTGAATCTTCTTAGCATGTTATTTTAAGACATCGATTGATACTAAGTGCATGTCTAAACCATCACGAATGAATTTTGCATGTAGTTAGGAAAGTGATATAGATATATTATATGGATTAATATATTCAAATATCTTCTTAAATATGGTTTATTTGTTCAAATAATATCATGATACTTAAAAATTAGTTATTTTTTATCCTTTTTACATAATTAAAAGCAAAATAAATATATTTAGAAAAACATGATTCTGAAAATATATTAAGAAATAAATATACTTGGAAGAATTATTTTATACCTTTGAACTATGAATTTAGCATGTAAATTCTTAGTCTATATTCATATCTTAGATGAAAGTAATAAATTTTATAATGCAATAAATCAAATGAATTTATCCTGTAGTGTATGTAGATTTAGAAGACAAAAGTATAATAAATTAAGTAAAGAGTAGCTATCTACTTGATATATCTCTGGGATTTCTGCCATTTAAAACTCATACTTGACTATTAAAAAGCATACATTATTTTTCCTTTATTAAAAGTTAATATTTAGTTGGCATTATTAAAATAAATTTCATCTCTTTTGTAAGATAATAGAAGTGTAGACAATTGGAATATGTTGAAAGGTTCGATAGCTGTGTGATAATGTTTAAAATACTGAATGATTATTTTCATAACATGTGATGAAACTCTGACAAGAAAACCCATTTAAGAAATATGCACACGAAATTGTATAAAATTATGAAAAAATCAAAGTATTTACTATACATATATGATTATGATATTGGATACTGAATTTAATTGACTTTTCTTAGTATCATAGACAGTGAATGATGTTTCGTTTGAATTATACTTAAATTGTTTTCCCCTTGTAGTATATCACTCTAGATGTTAATGTTCCATTTTTAAAACCATAATTTTCCTAAAATATACTAAATGACTTTAAAATAAATGGAAAGGTAGACAAAATGTGGGAAATTGCATTAAAATACAATCTCCATTCCATATAAATAATACTATAAATGCAACATTTGCAACAAATAGATATAGGTTAATATGAAGCTTTTCTTTGCTCGGAATGCTCACAACAATCACAATGTGGTCCTACATGTTAAGGCTGATGCCCACAGCGTTTGTAAAAGTATTGATTTACAATAGTTGCCTAAATCCAGTTACTAAAAATATACTTCTAGAACATAAAACTTTCACTGATGGGATAGACAGTCTCTGGGCTCAGTTGAATTGATTCGGTTCTTTAAAATTTCTATTGAAAATTCATCATATACCAATGGAAAAAAAGAATTGTAATGATTGATCCAGACAATTTACGTATTCACAATTAGTAAAAATACTTTAGACTATTTGGTCTTTTTTGAATATTATATTTAGCGGTCATAAACATTGGAGTCTAAATTTAGATTATGTTTTGAATATTCACTAGACTGGGTATTCGAAGATCATGAAGTCTCAATTTCGCCGGCCCTAGTGAATTCTATCGTTTTTTGATGAGCGTTTTATTCTCGGCCAATAGTGTAAAAGACAAATGACATATCTTGTCTTTTCTTAAAGGTTGGTGTGGCAATAAAATTTGTCAAAATCATTTAAATGTAGCTACAATGTGATAATTTAATATTTTCCTGCAAAGTATATTCAAATTTTTAAAAAGATATGATTTTTTTTGTGTATAAAAAACCAATATGAAATTACATTCATGGAATATCCATTGTTTATTTGTATATTTTCAATCTATAATAGAAAATTACTTCCAGAAAATAATATTATGTATCTCATATATTCTATCCATTTAATAAATTTCAGTGTATAGCTGTTTAAGAAATGTGATTTAAAAACTGATAGTCAAAAATATTTCATGTATGAGATAAAATATATTTCATAATAAGATGAAGAGATTCACAGCTGTAATTTGTCTTATCACTTTGATTAATTATTTAAATATTTATTAAATATCTTTGATTAATTATTTACTAAAATTAATCGCTTTCAGAACATAATACATAATGCTTATTCAATGTGATAACTTTGAAAAAAATATTTACGAAAACATATGTATCAGAAATAGAACTAGATCAAATATGTATGTATTCGAATTCAAATACATGCCTACATCTTGACAGACATTATATATTAAGACAGGCCCCAACAAATTTTAATTTAAGCAAAGGGTGTGCGATCTCGATAGCGCAAAGTCTTCAAATTTCCTGGAGACACATTAGGATTCAAAATTTATTAACCAGAGTGAACGATACCAAAAACCCCTAGGGTACCATCTTGACATATGATGATTTGATGAGATGCGCGAATCGTTATCAAACATTAATCAGTTGTTACGCTCTGAAGTGGCGAGTCATAACAAACTTCGTCAGTCACGGGAAATTGTCATTTCAATTTGGTGACACTATCTATCAACAAAGATATGTAACACGTTACATCAGGGATGCATACGCGAAACTGGTATTGCATATTTACTTTCAGCATCGATATCTAGTGATGAATTTGGAGACATTTACTTAGAGTGAATGGCTATAACTGATTTATGAGGGGAATGAATGGGAACATGATAATTAATGCCGAAACTCGAACAGTTGCTAGATAGGTGTTCATTTCAACCACTAGAAATCAAATGCTAGCATACATTTGAATAATAACTGTGGATGTCATATCCTTTCAATACAGTGCATTCGATTAGATAATATTAAAATTCAAAGGTTAAATTATTCCTCAATTTTCTGAAATTTTGTACGGAAAGTAATACAATCTATTATAAACCATGATATTCGAAATATACACTATCATACACTTAATAGTAATTTTAAATTTTATAACATTTTAAAACAGTAAATTCGATCCTAAAATATTTTTATTCAAATGTTAAATTATTCATTATTTTTCTGAAATTCGGTACAGTTAAAGTTTGTAATCTGATTTAAACTAAGATATGTACTTAGAAATATGGATGTTCATTTCAACGGGAAATAATAATTGAGTTCTTTATGTAGAACTTTAATGCTGTAAATTCGAGTCCAAAATATTATAATGCAAATATTAAACTAATTATCATTTTTCAGAAATTTAGTGTAGAAGATAATGTAACGTGTTGTAAACTATTAGGTTGGTGCGTATGAAATGTCGGATTCTTAAGTGATTGTATAAAACTGCATATCTTTCTTCAAAAGCTGTTTATTCAATCAAAGTATGCTCCATTCGCTTCAATACACTTCTCCCTACGAGATTTTAAAACGTAGATCCTGTCTTTAAAAAATTTTGGTCTTTAGAATTAATAAACTCTGATATCGAGTTTTTTAGACTGTCTTCATTTTCATAGTGTTTGCCCCTTAAAAACAGCTCTAAATGCTTGAAAAAATGAAAATCGGTCGGCGAGAGATCCGGTGAATATGGTGGATGCTGCAAAACTTCATATTCCAGTTCGTTCCAGCTTATTTCGCTCTGTCAGTGCATGCGGTACCCACTTGTCCATCTTCTTAACCTTGCCAATCTCAGAAAGGTGTCTCAATATCGTTGTATGGTCAACTTTCATCCTGATAGCAAGTTCGCTCGTCGATACGGCTGGATCCGCTTCCACTAGAGCCTTCAGGTCATCATTCTTCACAGACGTTTTGGGTCTTCCGCGCGGCTCATTTTGCAGTGAAAAATCGCCAGTCCGAAATTTTTCGAACCAACGCTGCACTTTCCGATCGTTAACCGTATTCTCCCCAAACGCTTGGTTTATATTGCGTGCAGCTTTTGCAGCACTATTACCAAGTTTGTACTCATATAAGAAAATGACGCGAATGTCGGCAGAATTCATATCGGCAATAAACTCAAAAGAAATAACAAAAGGGAAGACCTTCGAGAAAACCTATTTTGCTGAAATGAGTCTCTGGCAATGGACAATACGACTATGAATGAGGTTATGCCAAAGACAAAAGTATAACGAAAACAGGGAGACAAACGTCCGCATGTAAAGAGAATCCGACATTTCATACGCACCAACCTAATAGAATATGATATAATAAATGTAGGTGCTCATTTAAACCACAAGAAATCGAACGCTAATATCAGTATGAATAGCAGTTTTGAATTTTATATAATTTAAACGCGGTACATTCGAGCAAAAATATATTACAATTCAAATATCAAATTATTCATCACTTATCTGAACTGTGGCGCAGAAAAAAATATAATCTGTTATCTACTAAGAAATTATCTTGGGATTATAGGTGCTCATTCCAACCACAATAAATCAAATGCCAGTATACATTTGTATAAAACTGTGGATATTATAGCACTTTAATGCTGTTAATTTGTGGAAAGAATGTAATAATTCAGATCTTAAATTATTCATCACTTTTCGAATTTTTAATTCAGTTTGTTTAAGAAAATATTATACGTTATTATAAACTAAAATATTGTATTAGAAATATCTGGAAACTCTTCAAATAGATTAAAATGTTTTGTAAACAAACAAACAAAAAAGAAGAATGACCAAGTCCAATTTTTTTTGTTTGAGTTATTATTTCAACTCTACTTTGGCATTTTATATATTTGGACGTGTTGCTTGATTTATCTATATTTGATTTCTTGATTATCTAAAGTTTAGTCTAGAATTAGAGTTTAGATTTGTACTTTTAGTTGGAATATGATTAAAAAGCCGTTTGTCCTCAATCTTTTCTTCATGGGAAAATAGAGTAAATAATTGCATAACAAAATAAAGTTCATTTCTCTGAAACTTATTCCGATTAAAGGTAAAAGTAATTCCGAAAAAAATGTTCAACAAGAAAATGTATAAAATTACTTTCAAGTCATAATGGAATTCTTTTTTCTTCTATAGTTCATCTTTTTGAAAGAAAATAAAAGAACGATTCGATTGTGTTTTCCTTTAATTACCTTTATTTCCTTTCTTACCAAAAAATTCGAAATATTGTAGATTCGAATAAAAGTATAAGAAATACATTATTTTAGAAAAAAAATTGTGCCTTCTCATTAAATATTAGTTGGAAATAGAAAAAAAAATGTATTTTACTATTCAAATACTGAAAATAAAATAAATTGTAGCAGAAAGTGAATGAGCATTAAGAAAATGTGAGGATTAATGAACTTAAAATGCGCATAAAAATGTTTAATCATTTTTAAGAGAAATTTCAAAAAGTAAAATCAAAAAAAAAAATTGCTTGAATATTTTTCAATTATATTAGTAATAAAACTTAAATTTGTTTTAAAAAAGAAAATGGCATCGATAAAGTATAAATTAATCAACAAAAAATTATTATTAAAGTCTTCTTTTAATACAAATTAGTAAATCAGTATAAGAATCATCAGTTTTACAGGAAGAGACTTCAGTAGTTAAATTGATTCAAGTCAACACAATTTTATTTCTTTTTTAAAGTTTATTGAATTTTGAGAAACTTTTCAAAAGTAGACTTAAAATTAGGTATGGAGACATTCTTAGAAGAAACATTTCATATATTTACTAAATTATAAATATTATCAAGCTGAATAACTTTTGAACAGAGTTTTTGAGATTCAAAATGCAAATGACAAATTATACTGCTAAGGAGAGCATGCATTTCCATTAGTTCCTGATCAAATGCATCTGGAGTGATTACAAGCCTTTTGAAGGATATAATTTTACTATGCATTTACAATTTTAAACAATTTATTTGAATGTGACTATTCAAAGTTTCAAATTACTCTTTCATTAGAATTAGATTATTATGACCTACAAATTGCGCAATGATAATTATAAAGGATGATTTCATTCTGGAGTAATTATTGTTGATTGTCCCTTCCAATCTGCTTTCAGATTTAGAAAAGTATTTTGAATAAGTGCTATAAACAAATGAATAGAGTAATTGAAGTTATTAGTAACATTTTAAATTTTTTTAAAGACACTACATATGCATTATAAATACCATCCATATGAAATTAAAACTGCCCTAAAATAAAATACGAATTTAAAAAAAAGTATCAAAATTTCTGATTGAAAGTTGTATGAAAACGATTTCAACATCTTCCATTCTTCATCCTAATATTTGTATATAGATTTTTAAAATCTAATTTATGCATATTATTGTATTACTTATTTATTTACTATATATCCGTTATATTAAAACTAAAAGATAATAAGTATAAAAAATATATTAAAATCTATAATCACATTGCATGAAACATCTGGCATATTTTCTTTTCAAAATTTATATGTTAGTATTTTTGTAACAAAGTATTTATTTTCATACTTATAATTTGCTTTAAATGATAATGGAAATTCGTGTAATTAAAATAATATGTGATATAATTAAAAAAAAAGATATCACACATCTGAAAGTTCTGTTTGATATCTTATGAAATATATTTCTTGAAAAGGAGAAAAAAAAATGTATTTCTTAAATTTCTTTAAATACCCAAACATAACTGGTTTTTGTACTTAAAGTAAAACATTTTTAAAAAGTGTAAAACAGTGTGTATGCAACGATTAAAATATAAAGATGATTCTAAACATCAAATGGATTTTCTGTGAATTTATATACGAAATGAGCAAAACATTATTGTTAACAAAAATTCCAATGACAGATTCTATGAAAAGATAAAATTTATTTTTAATCTAATTTTGTTGTGAGGATTAATGCCCACAGTTCATTCTTTACAAACCATTATCATACTTTGGACCTTCCGAGGTCATATTATTCTTATTCTCTTTGTAAATTGTATAGTTGCTGAAAAATTAAAAAAAAAACACCGTAGACTTTATGATATAAAATAATTCTCAAAAGGAAAAACACACACAAACATTTTTTTTAAATTTTAACAATGGATTCAACATGGATAAATAGTGATTAAAAATTCCTTTTTCTACGAATATCTCTTTTACCATTAAAAGTGTAAAAATATATGTACTTTATAAATACTAAAGATGCAATTTTGAAACTTATACTTAGCATTAGAAACGAAAAATTCAATACATTGAAAATCGATATTTTGACTATTTTTAGGATACTGTGTGTCCGTGGCATTTCAACTGCTAAATTTTCAGGAAGAAAGAATGGCTATTTTAAAAGGACAAAAAAAGTTACCATTTTCAAAGCCCCTAATTTTTTTTTTTTTTAGAATTTCAGATATTTGGCATAGTTTGTTTGTATTTGTATCGGAAATTCCTTCGCAACATTTTGAAACCCATGATTTATATAGCGTACTTGGGTTAAATGTTTATTTCGATTAAATAAAATAGTTGCAGTCTTGTTCAACATAATTAATGATTTAATACTTGTAATTTTCAGGGTAAATTTTTGGTTCGCTTAATCTAAACTCAATTTTTGAGATCAAATTTTAAATGCAATTTAAAATACTGAATGATGGAAAATGTTTACAATCTATGTTCATGTATTTTGGGACGTTTAAAAGCATATTGTAATTAACATAAATTTCATGCATCGTCAACTTTATTTTCTAATACGAAATTTTTATTTTTATTTTGAAAAGAATCTGACCTATTTAAACAATTGATAAAAAAAGAAAATTCCGCCAAATAAATTTCCAAACAGTTTCCAAACAGGATAAAATTGAGCAGTTTTTCTGACACTTTCTCTCAAATACGGATTAACATGGGTAAGTTACTAATATTTTTCTAATTAATGTAGTAATTAAAATGCTTTTTTGAAATTATGATACGTCTGTAACTCTTAGAAAACTTCTGGGAAAAATTATAGTGTTTTCTTTAAACTCATTAAACCAGTTACTTCAATTTATTAGCTAACTAGCAGCCTTTGGAGACCAGCTGGTTCGAAATGAGTAATGCATTCTAAAATTTTCAATTAAATCATATATTCATTAGCCATGAAAAAATTCCGGGCTTTGATTGGCCTGAAATTAATATTGTCTTTAAGATGATGGACGGAAAGTTCTAATAGAACATGTTTTTTCTAATAATATTCTTTAATTTTTTTAATCAATCAGTTTTAATTATTGATTTAGAAGACTGATTGATGCAGCAACTTTTATTTAAAATATTAATAAAAATATTTTGTAAAATATGGCTCACAGAGCAAGGTATGAAGAAATCTAAAACTCATTATTCATAAATGTATTGTTTGCCTGAATCTACATAAAATGTAATTATTTACTTCATTTAGATCAAATTAATAGTATTAAATAAAATATATTGATAATAGTTTACGAATTGGCCATTGGACCGGAATTTGAATGCATATCCTTTATAAATTGAATCCTGTATAAATAAAGATAATTTAATGAATTAATGATTTAGATATTGCGAAAAATCATAGAATCCCTTGCCTTGCATTTTAAAGAACTGATCACATTTTATATTTATTTTATTTTATCCAGTCACGTGATGAAGGTCACATTTCGTTAGATTTAATTTACAGGAATAGTTTATTTTTTAAAAATTTGACCTTCCTTCAAAATGATGGCAACATGGTGATATAACCTAATTTTTTTCCATTTGACGTGCTCTTGCAGATTAAATTTTATTGCTTTATCTGAAATATATTGAGGAAAATTTGATTAAAACATTTCTTTAACAATTCATTTAAAATAGAAGTTTAAGTTATATGTTAAAGCACTAATACCATTAGAAAGCTATTTTTTAAAATCTTGAACTTGATGTAAAAATCGATAATATTTTTGGAAGCTGTAGCGGAAAAATTTCCGCTACTGCGGTTGAAATTTCGCTTAATTTTTAATGAATTCTAATTCTAAATTAAAAATTCGAAAAAAGGGCTCCGAGGTGCTCATTCCCGATCAAGAAAGTATACATGTACTAAATTTGGTAGCTGTAGATCCCATGGTCTGGCCTTTAGAGCGCCAATACACATACACACACTGAGCATTATTATAAGTATAGATAAAAAAAAATATATGTTATTTATTCTTTAAAATCAGTACAAAATTTAAGAAATAGTTAAAGTTAAAAGATTCAGTTATTAGTAGTAAAAGAGTCGGTAACTTTATTTGGAAAAACGTTTGAGTTTAATGCTCAAATAATTTATCGTTTATGCTTCCAAAATATTAAGAATGTTTTTTTTTCTGTGATGTTGCCAAAATATTTAATATGTTTTTTTAAGCGAAAAAGGGGAAAAAATTGAATAATTGATTTAGATGTTGCAAACGATTATAAAAACCTTAACTTTGCATTTATTTTTTTAGAAAATATAGCATTTTATATATCTTTTATTTTATCCAGTTACGCGCTAAAAGTTGCATTTCTTTAGATTTAATTTGCAATTATGTTTTTTTTATTTGAACTTCCGTGATTATTTTAGTTTATTTTATCCAGTCACGTGCTAAAAAAACATAATTAAGTATTTCTTTAAAAATTCGTTAAAAATAGAAGCTTAAGTTAAACATTAAAACACTGATACCATTAGAAAGCTAATTTTTTAAATCTTTAAATTGATCTAAAACTCACGTTTGTGCGATAATATTTTCGGAAGTTATAGTGAAAAAACACCAAAATTTCGCTTAAATTTTAATTAATTTTAATTCTAATTAAAAATTCGAAAAAGGAATTCAAGGTGCACATTCCCGATCTCCAAGGTATGCATGTACCAAATATGGTAGCTGTAAGCCCAACGGTCTGGCCTGAGAACTCCAACACACACACACACACACACACACACACACACACACACACACAC